>PVLC010008765.1:0-17105 GCA_004027655.1 Graphiurus murinus | reverse complement strand
GATACCTTAGAGATATCTTTACTGTTTCAGACCAGTCACATGTGTAGGGGAAGAGCTGGTTGAATAGTAAAGTGTCATCAGCAAAATTCGTTCTATTTTTTGTAACTAACTCTCTAAAAATGATTGTTTCTCCTGCTACTTTACCTTTTTAACCTGGGAGTTCACAGGTTTTTTTTCCTCATTGTTTGCTTATTTTCCAATTCTGATTGATTTTACATGCTTAGTTGACAATCACATTTCACATTTCACTTTGAAGAACACAATGTCAGTCCCGAACTCCAGCCCTTGTTGCAGCTGAGCTCTACCAAGATTGCCATTCCTCAAGGCCTTTGCTGTCATAGCATCACCCAGGCCTTACACTTCCTCCCACTTTCTCATTCCCAGTTGTTCCAAGAAGAATGCTTATTTTGCTGGCCCAGTGTTCAGGTCTGGATAGAGACTGTCCCCTAGAAAAGCTCACATGTTGGCAATACAGAAATATTTTGAGGCGAAATAATTCAATTAGAGTTCTAAGCTTTTCAGTGGAGAAAGGCATTGATGGATTAATAATGTGAATGGACTTCCTAGGGGATAATTACAGGCAGGTAGGGTGTGAGTAGAGGAGGCAGGTCACTGGAGGCTTGGCCTAGGAGACTGTATCTGTCCCTGGTCCTTATCTCTCTTGCTCTCTGCTTCCCAGCTGCCCTGAGCAGCTTTCTTTCACCACATTCTGCCAATGCAATGTTTCTGCCATGGAGGTGGCCAACCATTGACTGAACCTCTGAATCTATGAGCCAAATAAACCTTTCCTTTTAAAGCTGTTCTTATCAGCAAAGAAAAAGCTGAATACTACATCCAGCAATGTCTGAACATTCATATGCAATTACAGTCCTGCAAATGCACACAGAAATGAGGAGCATCATGGAAGGAATTATAATGCAGCCTGGTCAGTAAAGCACAATCTACTAATTACTTGCACTGATGGTTTTTCTGTAAGAAAATAATCATGGGTCTTTGGATAAAAGGAAAATAAAATTGCCTCAATTCTCCCTTGTTATCTTATTACAAAATAACTTGCCAATTTGGGCTGTTTCAGTGTATCTATCCTGAAAGTTATAAGTTTGAATTATACTTTAAAATTAAGTAGATTTTACAATAATGATATGCATCAGAAATCCTGTATTGGACGTATTTAAACTAATTTGGTATAAGCTAGTATTGAAATTAAAGTACAAGAAAATAATATATTTGTATTCTAATATTCCTAAGATTATGATAATTTTTAGAAATGTCAAAATGTCCCAAAGGTTGTTTATATTTTGGGAAATAATCATGGAACAAGATATTTCTTGAGAATTCACAAGCATGAACTCAACACAAAGACATGAAAAGAGTTTAACTAACATAATGAAGCATATATCTTTTTACTAATTTTATCATATTTAAATGAAATTAGTAAAATAATAAAATACTAAAGTTCTCAATAAATTCTGGAAATTTATGTGTATATATTTAGATCTAATTCTATTTTTATATCTATGTATCTATACACATGTATTTAGTATGCATGCAGATTATATGCAAGAGTATGGCAATATATTTTGGATGTGGACCTGACTGCATAAAACAGTGGCATTTAGGCAATGGATTCTATCAGAAATAGCATATAAACTGACATATACTTACTATATTTAGAATGAATAAAGTACCAATGTACATTACTTTTACATGAAAATTCAGAAATTATTATTAAGTATTAGTCAATATTAGAGAATATATAGATTTTAAAAAGTTTTTTAGTTCAAGTATACTTTAGTCAAGTATAGTTTTTAAGAATTTACCCAGGCGGGCTTGGTGGCCCATGATTGTAATCCCAGCATTTGGGAGGCTGAGACTAGATGATACGGGTTTGCAGCCAGCCTCAGCTGCTTAATGAGGCACTCCACAACTTAGTGAGACTCTGTTTCAAAATAGGGCTGGGGCTGTAGCTTGGAGGTAGAATGTCCCCAGGTTCCATCCCCAGTACCATAACACACACACACACACACACACACACACACACAGAATTTACCCACCAAAAACAAACAAATAAACAAACAGAAAAATAGACCAATGCAACACAGGATTCAGAAACAAATCCTCACACCTACAACTAACTGCTTTTGTGGACAAAGTTGCCAAAAACATATGCAGGAGAAAAGACAGTCTCTTTGACAAATGTTGCTGATAAAACTTGTTATCCATATGTAGAAGAATAGAATTAGACCCTAATCTCTCATCCTGCACAAGACTCAACTCAAGATGGATAAAAGACCTAGACATTAGAGTAGAGACTTTACAATTATTAAAAGATAGTATAGGACCAACTCTCCAACACATAGACAGTTAGAGAACTCCTCAATAAGATCCCCAAAGAGTAAGAAATAAAAACAAGAATCAATAAATGATATAACATTAAATTAAAAAGCTTGTGTGCAACAAAGGAAACCATCAAGGGTCTAAAGAGAGAACCTACAGAATGGGAGATCTTTGCTATCCATGCCTCTGACAAAGGACTAATATCTAGAAATACAAAAAAACTCAAACTTAACACTAACAAAAAGTAACCCAATCAAAAAATGGGCAGCTGAACTGAATAGACACGTCTCAAAAGAAGAAACACAAACGGCTGATAAATATATGAAAGGATGTTCAACATTATTAGCAACTAGGCAAATGCTAGCTATACTCTCTTCCCTGATGAGTCCTTTCTAGTCACCTTCTTAAAATGACCAACACAAGCTGGACATGGTGGCGCATGCTTGTAAACCCAGTATTTGGGAGGCTGAGACCGGACGATCTGGGTTCCTGGCCAGCCTCAGCTACCTAGTGAGGCACTCTACAACTTAGTGAGTCCCTGTTTCAAAATAAAGAATGAAAAATAGGGTTGGGGGTATAGCTCGGTGGTAGAATGCTCCTGAGTTCAATCCCCAGTACTGCAAGAAAAAAAAATGACCAACACATATAACTGATTTTTCAAACTTCTCATTTATGTTTTATTATATCATCATAGCATTTACCAAACTCTATGCACTTTGCCTTTTTTTAGTTATTGATTTGTTATTTTCATCATTAGAATGTAAGCTTCTTGACAGATGGAATTTTTCTTTGGCTTACTAAAAATAGTCTAGAAAAACACTGGCTCTATCAATTATGATATTCGCTTTTAAGTAATGAAAATTTTAAATATAAAGAAAGGATATTTCTTGGTACTAGGGTGATTAATAGATGCTACTCTAACTCTAACTGACTGTGTAATTATTACTAATCACTTGGTTCATTATCTTCAACAAAATCATAATCAATGAGAATCAATGAAGTATATTAATCATTAATCCAATCTATCTTACACTTTGTCAGAAAGCAGAAATCCTTTGGCATAAGATGTCTCATTCAGAGAATGGCCTCCATACAGTTTATTTTTTTCTTTTAGCTTTACCAATGATGAAAAAAAAAAAACAAGGCAAAAGTATCCTGAGAGAATACCCCATCCAAGGCATGTGTGTGGATAGCCAAGAACCACCATGACAGTCCCCTAGGCTTCAGTAGCCTTCTGAGAGTCAGTGCAAACTCAGTCGGAGTTTAAGGGAATAAGTCCTTCTTTCATCTCTTGCTCTGTGTTACTTCTGTTTTTCTTCATGCTTTTAAGCTATTTTGTATCAATAACTACAATGACAGCAAGATTACTCACAACCTTAGTAATCACTTACTGAGTACTGATCAATCAGTGTCAAACCCTTTAGTGATATTGGTAGGCATAATATTTTAAAATATCTTCTTTTCTTCATTTATTTTATTTTCCTTTGTCAATACTCCCTTCTGCATTGTCCAGGTAATTGGAATTTTCATCTTTGCCTTAGGGAAGTGTATATATGGGACTGGATTAGAAATAGCCAGTGAAGACCTTGAGAATTTGTATTCAAAGACTAAGTCCTTCTAAGAAAGGAGATTTGTGAGAACCAGGTTTTTACATACACACACTTTACCACCAATGAAGACTATAAGGATTTGTCATCCAGGATTCAGGGAACCCTAAGATAAGGTCTCAAAGCAGGAGAACTCTTCCTTGCTTCTGTATTGTGACACTGGAAATAAGTAAGACTAGGAGACAGGATGGCCGAGGAAAGTTTCTAATCCTAAACCACAGAATCATGAGAAAGCCAATGGACCTAAAAGGGTAAGTGAACAGGAATGATGGATACCTTTGGGGTTCAGGGCGTGAACAGGTGGCTTAATGACTAGACGTAAGCCTATTCTTGATCACTACCCCTCTAGTCATCATGACTGTACAACATCTACAACAGTGGGTTCCCATGCCCTAACCTTGTTCAAAGTCTGGGATTTACTCTGGGTTTGAGAGGTACTTTATGGATATTACTGAAGGAATACCTACTGCTCTCAAAATATTTCAGCATTGCATAAATTAATGGAACCTTGAGCAGACTGTAGGGAAGGGAGAGCTCCCCAAATGATTAAAGTAAACATTGCCACTAGCCAAGCAAAATGAAAGATCAAAACAGAAATTAAGCCATTTTTTTAAGTGCAAAATATATTCTTTGCCCACCTGAGTTGCATACTACTACCCACGTACTATTTAATTTTCTCTTTGAAACAATCCTAGGTGTTGGAAATTGTTATTTTTCCCATTTCACAGTTGAGAAAATTGGTGCCTAGAGAGGTTAAGTAACTTGCCTAAAGGTTTGGACTGGTTGCAGAGTTATGTTCTTAATCTCTGCATCATGCAACTTCAAGTCTTGTCAGTTTTATACTATTAGATATTACATAGGTTCAAGGTATTGATTTGCTTTTCATAGTTCCCTGAATGTCCTGAAATACAGAGCTGAGAAAAAACAAAACCCTTTACAAAGCATTTTGATGTAGTTGTTAGATGATTTTTACATTTATCCAATGCTCATGTGAAAAAAAAAAAAAGAATGAGTGAATGAATGAAACTTCCCTACATGATTTAAATTTTAATCCTTGATTTCCTCTTGAAGTAAGGCATAATGAAATAATTACTTTTTATATTTTATTAGTGCATTGAAATCATACATCTTTGTGAGGTACAAGCTGGTAGAGGCATACATGCACACAGTGAAACAATTACTTAATCCAAATACATAAACACATAGAGCTGTGAGAGGGAAGAATTCATATACTGCTGCCTGGATCCCAGCCCCAGTCTTGCTGCTTACCAACTGTCTGACTCTGACAATCTACTGTATCTACATCAGTGTTTTAAAAATCTTTAAAAATTAGAGTATCACAGCAGCACCTACGTCA
This sequence comes from Graphiurus murinus, assembly GCA_004027655.1. NCBI lineage: Eukaryota > Metazoa > Chordata > Mammalia > Rodentia > Gliridae > Graphiurus > Graphiurus murinus. The sequence goes on along the minus strand of PVLC010008765.1, from coordinate 11,804 downwards.
TATGACTATTTTAGAATTTAATAACGTATATCCAATGCATAGAAGAGTTTTGGCATCTAGTGAATGCTATATAAGTATTTTCTGAGTTTCAAAAGCAGAAATGTGAGTATGTATTTTAAACTTATTTTTCTCATATTCTAGAGGTGTTGAAAGATGTTTTCCAGATATTATGTAAATCCCATGTTGTGATACTGTGTTTCAAATGGGCTTCCTTAGATGGTTCAGGAAAGTTAAGGAGTTTTCATTTATGTTAATATTCTCTAACTTTATACTCTAGAAGACTCAAATTATATACAGTATATTCTCAGAGGGGAAAAAATACTATTCAGAGAATACTGGGTGAATAAATTAACTCTAGATGATGTGAAGGATGAATTCCATACTTGTTCCTATAAAAGCTATAAGAAGTTAGAGCAGTCTGATCTCTGAAGCAAATCCTAAACCATAGATCTGGAACCTGATTCCATCAGTTAGAAGTTTCTGTCAATGGAGCATTTTCAAAAAGAGCATGCAAGAGCAACCAAGGCTTGAAGGTAGAGATTTGCAGGGAGTGTTTTACCCTTCGGTTAGTTGACCATAGCATAACAGAGATGATAAAAATATTAGCTCAATATTTGTTGGCCATCTGCTTATCTGCTTTCATCCATCATGACCTGGATTGTTTTTTTTTTTTTTTGGATGACAAATTTGATAGGGATGTAGAAATTGGTCCCTGGAAAAAGAAACCCATTCAGAGATACAGCCATAGCACTGGAGGTCCTAGGAACACAATTTTATCTTTCAACTTTCAAAAGAATTTGTAACTTTTGCATGTTGCTTATATATGGTTTCTCCTCTAATATTTTAGAAAAGAAAGAATGCTATTTGAAACACTTTTTATTCCAGGAATAAGGATATTATGGAAGAATCTGTAAAGATGAAATCTGTTCTGTTGATGTCATACATAAATTCTATTAATGTCTATTGATGTATACAATACAGAAAGAACTTCAAATATCTTCCTTTGACTACTCAAGAATTCCCATGATGCAGACTATTAAGATGAACAAAGAAACCAAGCACACAATTGTTTTAAATAAGTTGTCTAAGATCAAACATTAGAAGAGAGATTTTAAACTCAGTTTTTTTCCAAATTCCAAGACTATATACCCTTAATCATACCACATTACTAGGAAAGAAATATTTCTGGTCCATACCATACTGTTAGAATGAGGATTGAATCTTTATTCTTTTTCTTTTTCTGGTGATGTGCTCCAATTATATAAAATCACTAATTATTGCTGGTTTGCTTTTAATTCCTGAATTACTTATATTTGAGTTCTAGATGGCAAAGGTAGCTGTTTACATTTAAAAGTTGATCAGACTGTGCCTCATATTATTCATCAAGATCATGAGTTATACATCGTTAGGTTCAGTTCCCTGAACTATCTCATTTTTCACAGAAATATGTGAGAGAAAAATCACCCTTCGCCAGAAACCAATCCAGTTTTCCTAAGATAAATGTATGACCCGTGTCTGTGGGTGATGGCCTTTTGCATTTTTGCAGCAGCGACATTTCCCTACCCTCAAAGTATTTTGCCCAAACGATTATTTCAAAGCCCATGGGTTAAAGGTTCCTTTTTGCCAACTGACTTGCTGAGAATAGACTGGCATGTCAAAACTCCAAGAGCAACTTCCCCTATAGGAGAGTGATTTAATGGAATATCTAAATCTCAACTTTCTATGCCATATCCATTTGTTCAATAGAGAGAAGTTTCCAAATTAAGGTGCCTCTGCTATTTTATTATTGTAAAAGTGTTGAAGAGCAGTAGACCAAGCAAGAAAAATCCAATCAAAGATACTAGCACTATAGAATGTATATGACTTGGGTAGATAAAGGAAAAGCAGAACAGAAACTGAAATTGCTAAACCAAAGAAGTTCAGGCATATTTTGATTTAAGCATCCTATAACCTGTTTTGGCTGGGGTGATGGTTTCAATTATGGCTTGAGCAAATAGGTATTCATATAGTTTGTTTGTTAACCAATGAGCAACACAAAAAACTTTGAACATTCTGTTCACTGTGATAGGCTTCCCATCATTTAGCATTCCTAGGTAAGCCTCCCTTTCTCTTATTTTCTGTTTGTAATAAATATACAAAATGGATGCTTTCATTCTACAACTATGACTGGCTGCATGAAAATGCAGTATCCTCTCTGAGATCAAAGGATCACATGATTATCTAGCAGCTGTGCCTATTTCAAAATATTAGCCTGAATTAACATGTAAATTATCTTTATAGAGTGAGAATGTAGTCAACCACTTTGCCTCCTCCCTGCCTCTGATCAACCCAGGTTGATGCCATTGAAAAAAAGGTTTGGAATTAGGCAAGTGTTCTCTGTTCTTAGCAGAATATGGAAAATTCACAAATCCTTATATATGATCACATAAACATTTCACTATTCCCCAAATATACAAGTGTGAAATGGCTGTCATAAATACAAATGCTGGTAGCTGTACACAAGATGGGGCCAACCACATTACAGCAGCATGCCTTCTTGCATTTTATCACAGCACTAAAATATGCAATTCCTTCCCTTGAAAAAGCACTGTTATGGGCATTATAAAGAAATGAGCCACAGTGACGTCTGAGCAATTATCACCCTGGAGCGAAACACACTGATGCAATTGAGCAGAAATTGTTGTTTAGACAACAATTTTAGACTCTACTAGTTCATTAGTTCACTATCTAAGCCAATCTGTCCAATTCATCACCTGGCCTCAAATTTTGGAGAATTCCATTCAGTGTGAGGACTAAAACAGTTGGGGACTTAACCGAAAAGCCTATTAATGACAATAAAAAGCTTACTATAAATAGAAGTGACTATGTTAGAGTAATAATTACATGTTCATCAGAAGATAAAGCAAATATTATATTATTCTATTGTTGTGTGGTGCTTTTTTGTTTTTGCCATTGTGGCCATTAAAGTATTTCACTATTTTTAACCTCATATGTCAATACAAGATCTCTGGATGGTTCAATATCTAATGATAGGGAGGCAGTGCATACAAGAAAATGCCCTCAAGTTTTATTGTCCTTTTAATGGTGAAGTGATATAATAAGACTACCAAGTCATTCATGCAGTACTTCTTCATATTCAAAATCATTGTCTTGGGCTGCACTATAGCTGTATCAGTCATATCCTCTCATTTGTGGAAACTCTCATTATTTTGGCTTTGACATTGAAACAGAGATAAAATCCACTGTGGGAGAAAAGCAAGAGATACAAATCAGTATCTGAAATACTACTATATTTTCTTGCCTTAAAAAGGAGGAGGAAGAAGAAAGCAATTCACTATTTTCTAAAAGCAGTCTCTAGCAAACAAAGAATAATATTTGGCAGATGTCTGTGTCATAGGAATGCCTTCCATCATCAGCCATATATAACAAAAAAAGAGTGAGAATTTTCTAGATTGGGAAACTTACTTCAACTGAAAGTTGAACACTTAATAATAATAACCACTCCACATAAACAACAGGTATTAAAGTGAAGATGATGCAAAAAGAAAATACAATTTCAGAGTCACAGAGTGAATTATCAACATATAATAGAAGGAAAAGAGGTGATTAAATTCTTCCATATAGAATCCAAAATTCATCATTCAAATTTCATAATGAATTCTATTAGAAAGTAGGAAAGGTTCCTTTTGGTTTTTTAAGATAAATGACAATACACACACACACACACACACACACACACGCACGCACGCGCACACTACAAGAAGTAAAGTACTATTGAATTAAGGGGAGTTAAGTCCCAAAATTAACAATTTAGTCTTGATACACTGATATGTAATCTTTATTCTGTCAGGGACTCCTCTAAAAATATAACTCCATCCCCATATTATTTTTTTATAATGTGCTTTTATTGGTTCATTATAGTCTCACATCATAACGTAAATCATGTTGACAGTGATATATGTGCACACAGCACTTGGTGGCCTCACTCGCCTCCCTTTCCCACCTTCCCAATACAAACTACTGGAATTGACATTGGTATATTTACATATGTACACACAGTTGATAGTAATGTTTTCATTAATGAACCTCCTTCCCCCTCCCCTTCCCTTAGACCACTTCCTTGGTTCCAATGAGGTTTCTCCTCCAATATCTAGAGTCTCTCTGGTGTCCCCAAAACTACCTAGCTTGTGTATATTGGAGAAAACATATAACCCTTTACTTTTTGTGACTGGCTCATCTCACTTAACCCATTTCATTTTAATCCCTTCATTTGGAAAAAAATCATTGATATTTGTAAAAAAAAAAAAAAAAGAAAAAAGAAAAGATTTCTTATAGAAAAACTTTATAGAAAATCTATTAGAATTGGAAAGTATGGTAATCAAATATACTGTATACAAAAGAAAATGGTATTTATAGCCATGAATAAGCATTTAAAATGACATTTGATAAAATATGCACTGACTTTATCAAATACTTAGAAATAAATTTAATTAGATATGCGCAAGTCTTCCATACTGAAATTCATAAACATGAATGAAAGAAATGATGAGTCTAAATAAATACATGGATAGACCATGTTCATGAACTGTAAAACTCAATATTGTAAAAACATCAACTGTGCCCAAATCATTCTTCATATAACTACTCATACATAATATGATATTTGTATATAATATGACTTTTTTCTGGGGTTTTCAAAAGATTTTTCTTTGAATTTGGAGTCTATAGTTTTACTATGATTTTCTTCTACTTTTGAATTCATTTGGATTATTAGATTTTAAGATTGAGCTGTTTCAAAAGTTAAGTGTTTATCCATTTTTTTCTTAGGCATTTCAGACTGTTAAAACAATATATCATAGACTAGGCGGCTTACAAACCACGAGCTTTTTTTTTTTTCTCTACATTCTAGTAGCTGGAAAGTCCAAGATCAAAACACCAGCAGATTTGGTGTTGGTGAGAGCCCATTACCTGGCTCATAGGTGGCCATCTTCTAGCTAAAATGTCACAGTGGAAAGGACGAGGGATCTCTCCTCTCTTTGAAGTGCATCAGTCTCTTTTACGAGGGCTCTGCCATCAGGATCTAATCACCTCTCAAATATTTACTTCAAAATGTCTTTATATTGGGAATTAAATTTCAGCACAGGAATTTGAAATGACTTAAACATTCACCCTTATTCCCCATTTTATCTTGTACTGCTTTTGAGAACCTAAACAAAGCCATATATTATAACCTACTATGGTTTGAATGAATCCTCCAATGACGTTTTAGAATTTGGTTCTCTCTCTCTCTCTCTCTCTCTCTCTCCCTTTCTCTCTCTCTCTCTCTCTCTCTCACACACACACACACACACACACACACACACACACACACACATACACACACATTCTATTTTGCTCTGCCATCTTGCACTATGAGATGATGTGGCAAAAAGGTCCTTAACTAATATGGTCACTTGATCTTGGACTTCCAGTCTCTAGAATTATGAGCCAAATAATTCTGTTCATTATCAGCTAATCATCCCGTGATACTCTGTTATAGTCACATACAATGAACTAAGCCACAGCTTTTCACTCATTCCTCTATATTAGTTTTTTTCTTCCTATATTTCATCTTTTTCTTTATTTTCTGTTTTTTTTTGGGGGGGGGTGATGGGTCTCTGGGCTTCATGTTGCATTATTGCTTTGAATATGTCTTCCTGAATGTTATTTTATTTTGTATTCTTTGTCTAACCTGCTTAGATTCATTATTGTTTTAAACTTTCATTATTGTATTTGAATTTTATTCTATTTGATCCTTTTTCCAGTCAGTTTGGATATTCTTCAGAGTTCCTCATCAAACAAAGTATTTGTATTTTATATTATGTTATTTGTAATATCTAAAGTCTATAGGTTTGTTTTTCTTGCTTATTGTTTTTGCAGATTCTTAATTATTTTATCTTATTACCCTGATGTTTTATGTAAGCTGTTCTTACTACTTTGAATTGGATCTAAGAAAGTTTGCTGATACCTGGGTAAAGTTCAGATCCTACAAAAGAATTTGTCTGTTATTTTTTATTATCTGGGGAACAGCAAAGCCAGGATCACTCTAAATTCTCCCTTAAGATGAAGTCTTTGCCTTTCTCCCATAGGTTCTTATTTGCATTGAAAATTGACAAAGTTTTTTGTGATTATAAATTCTCACCACAAGGTTTATGGTTATGAATTCCCAAAGTAAAACTGTTCCTCTTATCTTAGCACTGAGGCTGAGGCAGCAGTTTCCTTGCTCTCTCCTCTGTGAAAGGGCCTTTATCTCATTCACCTTTATACAGGGATGCAGTCCTTCAGCAATCCTGCTTTTTGTCGAGATCTCATATTAGATCCCCTACATTTGGCCAGGTTTTAACTTCTGCTCTCCATGCCTCAGGCAGCCTTTAAAGTAGAAACTCCAGGTCATAAGAGGTCAGCATACAACCTTCAGATGAGAGCTATCCAGGTTGCTCACTCTACTCATAGAATTCATACTTGCATTTTTTGTGGTACTCTGAATATTTTAGTAAGCGTGTATGTGTGTGTGTGTGTGTGTGTGTACATGCACACACACTTGTGCTATTCCATCAGTGCATTTAAATATATCTTTAGAAATATATATTATCAAGTAGTCTTATTGTTTCAATAAGAAGAATTGTTCAGGATAGCTAATCTATCATACTAGTGAAAAATGGAAGACTCTTTTTATCCTCTAGGTGAGAAAATCTGGAACATGGACAGATATGCATAAACATGATCAACAATTTAATGGTCTAATGAAGTCAGATTCATTCACAGCTAGCTACATAAAGAATCTTGTGGCACGCCAGGCTCTTCTATCCTGAGTATCAAGTACATCCTTTGCTTCTGGTAATGAACACTGTTTTGCAGAATGCATTTACTTTGAAAAAAGAAAAAGCAAAAGCTTTGATGTCAGGAAAATCTCACATCCTGGTACCATCATTTAGTGTCTGAAACACACTTTTCTCAGATTAGACTGATGCATTTGTAGAGGTGTTGTGGAAACATAGTAGATGCTCAAAAATTGTACCTATTTATGTGGCAGTGGGCTCCGCCTTTGCCATTACATTTCAAAACACCTAGTTTTAAGCATTGGACCAACAGTTCTCTTTCACTATTTTTTTGGAATTCATTTTCTGAAGTTGTAGCTCATCTTATCCTCAGTGAATTCCACCTACTTGCATCTTAATCTCATTGTATTTCCAAACATCTGCATATAAAACATGATGCTTTGCAGGATAGTTATGCTTCGAAGTTACATAACATCTAGCACAGGAAAAAGTGCTCCATGATTCTGCCCTTTCCTTATGCTGTGTTAGCATGTCAATGTCTATAAACAGATTCTGTTCATCAGTCTGTCTCTGGATGTAGATTATGAACTTCTAGGATAAGAAACATGCTTTTAAAGGCCAAGTGACTCCATGTAAATCAAGATTTAGGATGTGCTCATTAGATGACCAGTGATATTACACTGGGATATGTAGAATATGGTTTTATCCCTTAATCTACTATGGTAAATCATATATAAACATTTAAAACTATAGCTACATATATGAAATTATAGACTAGGTGGTTTAATTTGTTTAGTGATCAATGTACAGAACAGAATAAGGAACCTGTGACAGTGTTTGAAGCAAAAAGACATGCCTTAAAAGAGTCTTTTTGATAAGAAATCCTTGGAGATTAATAAACATAAGTAGTTAACTCTCTTTTGAAGTATAAATATATGAGAATGTACTTGTTGGAGAAAAGAGTGAAAAAGAAGGCAGAAGACAAAGACAGGTTTACTAATTAACCACTTAGTGGTAGAAGGCATTTGTGTACAATATCTTCTATAAGTCATCTTTGCCCAACTACCTAGACATCTGTTATGGTTTGGAAAGGTAACATTCCCCAAACTTACATGTGCTCAGAGATGGGGCTTTGGGATGTGATTGATTTGTGAGCACCATGACCTCATCAGTGGAGTAATCTATTGATGGCTGAATGGACTACTCAGAGGTGAAAACTGGTTGGAGGAAACAGGTCACAGGGGCATGCTTTAAAGAGGTTTATCTTCTCCCTGATCCCTTTCTCCATACTCCCTTCCTTTCTCACTTTCATGCTTGCTCTCCTTTTCTCTGCTGTGCTGTCATGAGCTGCACAGATTTATTTTACCATACCCTCTGTCATGATGTTTTGCCTCTTCTTGGGTCCAAAAAAATGGAGCTAGTTGACCATGGACTCAACCCTCTGAACCCTGAGCCAAAATAAATTTTTCCTCCTCTGAGTTTTTTTTTTTTTTGTCAGGTATTTTGGTCTCAGGATACAAAACTAATTAACATAACATCTCATGTGAGTGAGAGTCAATTAGAAACTTTTTTTTTTTGTACTGGTGATTAAACTCAGGAGCATTCTACCTTCAAGCTATACCCCAAGCCCTTTTTATTTTGAACTATTTTTCTACTAAGTTGTTGAGCATCTAGCTAATTTTCCAAGGCTGGCCTCAAACCTGCAATCCTCTTCTTTCAGTGTTCCAAGTACCAAGATTACAGGTATGAGTCACCATGCTCAACTTTGAAACCCAGAATTATAAGAAAGGTATCTTCATTTTCTTCCCCTACGTATATTCACAGAAAATTCTTCTCTCTATAGAAGAAAAGGTGGTATTAAGAAAGAATAATTTTTCACTAAAATGTTCTAAGCATTGATTATTTCAATGATAATTTATATTTCTTTAATTCACTTTAGAAGAGTCTTTCTAATTATTTCAACAAAATTAATAGTATAATATGTCCCTGATTTAAGTCTGCCCACATTACAGCAATGGAATGTGATGAAATTAAATCCACTGAATGCATAGAGAATATATTGTGTGTGTGTGTGTGTGTGTGTGTGTGTGTGTGTGTGTGTGTGTTGGTACTAGCAACTTAACTTAGGGGCATTCTAGTGGCATTCTAATTCCAAGCTACATCTCCAGCCCTTTTTATTTCTTATTTTGAAACTGGGTCTCTCTAGATTGCTCGCAGTCTTGCTATATTGCTGAGGCTAGTATTGAAGCTGTAAATCTTCCTGTATCAGCCTCTCAAGTACTGAGATTATAAGTGTGTGCCACTGAACCCAGATGAGAATCCTCTCTTTACATGAATTTTTCCTCAAGTGTTTTCACATTATGATATACCATACCCTAGAGATCAGAGGACTTGCTCATTCAAATTATTCTCTGTCAATGGAATTAATTGAAATTCTCATGTTTATGAGGTTGAATAGAAGTTGAAGAGTAAATAAAATAGGTTCTTAGCTTTGGTATTGTTTCTTGGTATTACTTTATATATCTAAGTTTTCTCTCTTGTTAAATGTCTAAGAAGAAACACACACAAACACATACACAGAATGCTCTTAACTTCATCCATGTCAAAAGAAAAAAATAAAAACCAGAAGGATGGAAAGAAATATCTACCATTTGGAGGAATGAACAAATGTTGCTCTCAAATTGGGTCCCAAGATGTCTGCATCACGATTTTTGGAACTCTTGAAGATGCTGCCTTACATTACAAAAGAAAATTTGCAGACATAATTAACATTAAGGACTTCTAGATAGGGAGAGAAATCAGGATTCCAAGTGGGCCCAGTCTAATCATGTGAATCCTTAAAAGTAGAAAACTTCCTAGCTGTGGTCAGAGAGATGACAGCATGAAAAAGAAACATCACCCCCTTCTTGCTGCTTCTGAAATGTAGGGGCTATTTGTAAGGATTTGAAAGAGGCCTCTTAATCTTTGAGAAGCAGAAAAAGGGCAAAGACATGGTTTGCAAATAAAATGGTTTGTGAAGGGATCACAGCCCTGCTAAACCTTGGTTTTAGCCGAGTGAGATCCATGTTGGATGTCTAGCTTGCAGAACTGTAAGATAACAAAATCTATTCATTTAAGCATTAAATTTGTGGTAAATAGTTACGGCAACAATAGCAAATCACTACAATGTCTGATCCCCACAACAACCGTGTGAAGAGGCAATAACAGTTGGGGCCTCTCTTTTACAGTTGAGAGAGCTAGCCATCAAAGCATTGAAAGAATTATGTAAAGGTTCATGCGCTAATAGGTGGTGGTGTCAGGATGAAAAGCATTGCCCTCTAAACCCAGAGGCAGGACACTATCCTTCCAACAAGGCCACGTTGACTTGTTTAGACAACTCCCAAAACTATAATTCACAAAAATATTAAGACAATGAGGCTTAATTACCAGAGATAAAGAAATAAGTGAGTTGTGATCTATACAGGCAGGCCCAGCATAGTCTCAGAGGAATGAAAACCACCTTGCTTGGAGAGATGCAGTGTTACTGGCTCTTGAGTAATAGGGATAAGGAAGGTCTAGATGCTAATGTGAGTCAGGTTTAGTGATACTGAATGCCAAGGTAAATAATACACTATCTTCAAGAGACAACAGATAGACAACAAGGCCCTATGAAAAAGGATGCGGCTTATAAAATATATAAATTGAGCTGGACCATGTAGCAGCATGTGCATTATAATGATCTACCTAGTGGTACTCTGGATAAAGAACCTCAGTAGAAATTGCTAAAGAAAACCCAATGCTATTAAACATTATTTTATTAGTTCCAGTGAAATGCAATGAAAATTGAAACTGTGGCTAAAATAGAACAAAGGAAAGTAAAGCACAGTGAAAAAATGACATTTTGTCATCTGGGACTTCTAGCACCTATCATTTTGTGAACATCTACTAGGTTGTGATTAATAGTAATATACCAATAGTATTTGTATTATCAGTATTTGCCGTACAACAAATTTACAAAAAGGTGCACATGATATTGCTTCTTCACAGATTTAACTTTAATGGTGAAGAATGAAAACAATGCCTAATAATGATGACTACACTAGTAAATAACAAAATCCAGATTCAAACTCGGAGCTATGAAAGCTGAAAGTCCCAATTGTTAGTGCTCAACTCCTCTTTAGGAACAGCTTCTGGTTTCAGAGGAAGTTAATTTTATTTTTCTGAACACCAGTTACTGAAGCATTGAACGTATTTTTTACTCTGGTTAATCTGCCAAATGTGGGCAAATATAAGTTTAAGCTGGAGAATAATAAGAACCTCTTTTTTCTTTGCAAATGAAAATAGTCTAGTATCTTGTAGTAGCTAAACTGCAAGAACTGAAGCTAATGAAACCATAAATACAGATATGCCACTCCTGTGGATTCTAAATTCTGTACTAAATTAAGTCAAAATGCTAAAGTTATGGAATTGGCATAAATTGCCAAATTTTATTTCTCCCAAAGTAAGATTCTTTCAATACTCACTAAGCTGCTTAGTGTCTTTTGAATCAAAGAACTTTTATAATACACTGAAGTGATAAAATGTGATGTGTAAGAGCTAAAGTAATAAACCACATGGATTAAATGCCTCTCAAAATACTACCGGGCTTTAAAGCTAAGAAGAATACATTTAGGTGAAAAAAAGAATAACATAGGAAAATGTCACAAGGATTGACCAAGAGCAAACATCTGAGAAATAACTTGAGACATGCTCCCAAAGTAAAAATGTCCTGGCTTATCTCTCTCTAATTAATGTACCCAAGAAGTAGAACTTTAATTAAAATACACTTTGAAGATGAAACCACCATATAGTAGGAATGGAACATGTAGTAGGGTATGGAGTGGTTTCATTGTGGATTAAAAAATACTCAGCAAAAATGTCTATTCAAATGAAAATATCCTCATGATATCCACTGTAAGCTCAGAAATTAATGAAAACTGCCTTCCATTAGTGAAATTTGAGTATCCC
>PVLC010008764.1:39202-57021 GCA_004027655.1 Graphiurus murinus | reverse complement strand
TTTTTTTGCGGTACTGGGGATTGAACTCAGGGGCATGCTACCTCCGAGCTATACCCCAGCCCTATTTTTTATTCTTTATTTTGAAACAGGGTCTCATTAAGTTGCGGAGTGCCTCACTAGGTAGCTGGGGCTGGCCACAAACCAGGATCCTCCCGTCTCAGCCTCCCAAATGCTGGGATTACAAGCGTGCGCCACCCAGCCCGGCTGCCCTGTTTCAAAATAAAAAACAAAATAGGACCCAGGCGTGGTGGTACACACCTGTAATCCCAGTGCTTAGGAGGTTGAAACAGGAGGATCACAGGTTTGAAGCCAACCTCAGCAACTCAGTGAGGCGTGCATCATCAATTTAGCAAGACCATGTTTCCAAATAAAAGAATAAAATGGGACTGGGGGTGTAGCTCAGAGGTAGAATGCCTCTTGGTTCAATCCCCAATTCCACAAAAAAAAAAATAAATAAATAAATAAATAAATAAATAAATAGGGCTGGCGGAGCCGGGTGTGGTGGCACACACTTGTAATCCCAGTACTTAGGAGGCTAAGACAGGAGGATTGCAGGTTCAAAGACAGCCTCAGCAAGTAGTGAGACTCATCAACCTAGTGGGACCCTATTTCTTTTTTTTTTTTCTTTTTTTTTTTTTGCGGTACTGGGGATGGAACTCAGAGGCATTCTACCTCCGAGCTATACCCCCAGCCCTATTTTTTATTCTTTATTTTGAAACCGAGTCTCACTAAGTTGCGGAGTGCCTCACTAGGTAGCTGAGGCTGGCCGCGAACCCGGATCCTCCGGTCTCAGCCTCCCGAATGCTGGGATTACAATCGTGCGCCACCACGCCCGGCTGGGACCCTATTTCAAAAAAAAAAAAAAAAAAAAAAAAAGGTTGGGCTAGGGGTATAGCTCAGGGATAGAATGCCCCTGGGTTCAATTTCCAGTACAAAAAAAAAAATACAGGGTGCTCTGTCAAGTTTGAATTTTGGATAAACAATAACTTTTTAGTATCAGCATGTTCTACATTTTTGGTATATGTATGCCTCATGCAATATTAGAAGCATACTTCCCTACTAAAAAATTATTCATTGTATATCTGAAAGTCAAAATTGACTGGGCATTCCATATAAAATTTGCAACCCTACCCCAGAACCTCAGAGACCATCTCAGGGGAAAGGAGCTGTCTGGGGGTTGATGGTAAGGCATAGTCAACCCCGGAAGAGAAGCTGGGACAGCCCCATCTTAGTGGAGCCCTGGAATGTTTATTTCTTTCTTTTTTTTTTTTTTTTTTTTTTTTTTTTTTTTTTTTTTTTTTTTTTTTTTTTTTTTTTTTTTTTTTTTTTTTTTTTTTTTTTTTTTTTTTTTTTTGCGGTACTGGGGTTATAAGCATGCACCACACTGGGCTTACAGTCTTCTTTCCTCCAGGGTCTTGCCCTGCCTTTTTTTTTTCCGGTACTGGGGATTGAACCCAGGGGCATTTTACCTCCAGCTACATCCCCAGCCCTATTTTTTATTCTTTATTTTGAAACAGGGTCTCACTAAGTTTTGGATGCCTCACTAAGTAGCTGAGGCTGGCTGCAAACCCGGATTCTCCTGTCCCAGCCTCCCAAGTACTGGGAATACAAGTGTGCACCACCATGCCCAGCTGCCTTTTTTTTTTTTTTTTTTTGCGGTACTGAGGATTGAACTCAGGGGCATTCTACCTCCGAGCTATACCCCCAGCCTTATTTTTTATTCTTTATTTTGAAACAGAGTCTCACTAAGTTGTGGAGTGCTTCATTAGGTAGCTGAGGCTGGCCGAGAAACCGATCCTCTGGTCTCAGCCTCCCGAATGCTGGGATTACAAGCATGTGCCACCACGCCCGGCTCTCCTATTTTTTATTCTTTACTTTGAAACAGGGTCTCACTAAGTTGTGGAGTGCCTCACTAGGTAGCTGAGGCTGGCTTTGAACCTGGATCCTCTGGTCTCAGCCTCCCAAATGCTGAGATTACAAGCGTGTGTCACCACGCCCGGCTTAATTCTTTATTTTGAAACAGGGTCTTACTAAGTTGTGGAGGGCCTAAGTATCAGATTACAAGTGTGGGCCACCGCGCCCAGCTTTTTTTTTTTTTTTTTTTTTTTTTTTGCGGAACTGGGGATTGAACTCAGGGGCATTCTACCACCGAGCTACACCCCCAGCCCTGTTTTTTATTCTTTATTTTGAAACAGGGTCTCACTAAGTTGCAAGGAGCCTCACTAAGTAGCTGAGGCTGGCCACGAACCTGCAATCCTCTTGTCTCAGCCTCCCAAGTACTGGGATTACAAGCGTGCACCACCATGCCCGTCTGGTTTTTTTTTTTTTTTTAAAGACAGCTGTTTCTTGGAGGCCTGTGAGATGTTCTGAGACAAATATGTGAAGTGCCGCCGGGCGTGGGGCGCACGCTTGTAATCCCAGCATTCGGGAGGCCGAGACCGGAGGATCCGGGTTCGCGGCCAGCCTCAGCTACCTAGTGAGGCACTCCGAAACTTAGTGAGACCCGGTTTCAAAATAAAGAATAAAAAATAGGGCTGGGGGTGTAGCTCAGAGGTAGAATGCCCCTGAGTTCAATCCCCAGTACCACAAAAAAAAAAAAAAAAAAAAAAAAAAAGTGAGGTGCCTGGCTCTCCAGGCACGGAAGCGCCATGCCCGGTGCCCCCGGGGCCCTGGACTGCCTTCGTTCCAACAGAGCAGGGTGGATCTTTCAGGTCGGGGTCACTTGCCTTCATAGCTACCCAATCCTCACCCAAGGCCGACACATCGGAAACTGTTTGAAGTGAAAATATGAACATTATTTAATAACTGATCTTCTGTAATAAACCATTTGAAAATATTTTACAAGGAATCACACACACGATATTTTACAAAGTTTCTTGACTTTTTTGTCGCTGTTGTTTTTTCCGACTTGTCTGTACAAAATAGAACAACAACCAAAAAAAAAAAAAAAAAGGAAAGAAAGAAAGAAAGAAAAAAAACAGGGCAGAGCAGAGAAAAGGAAATGGCCCCCCAATCCCCCAGCCTGAGGTGAGGGAAAAGCCAGGTCAGGTGTGATGAGAAGGATCAGACCCGGCTGGGGGTTGGACAACTACCTGGTGGGGATTGTTTTGTCTGTTTTTCTGTTTTTTAAACTTAAAATATATATTTATTTTTCTGTATACGTTTCCTTTTTTTACTTTTATGTTCTCCGTTGAGCACCTGACTACACTACAGTTACACACGCACCCCCACAGGACACAGTTGACACCCAGGCGGGGCTCAATCCGGGACACCCACCCTGGCGCCAGCAGCGGGCAAGGACCAAACACACGTACTGAGAAAGCAACAAGCAACGGGACATTAATTAACGGCGCCATTAATTAATGCATCACCCTCCCCCCTCCTCCCAGTCCTTCTGAGTCCCATGACTACACCCCCCTGCCCTCAGCCCCCTCCTGGCCCCCAGGCTGGGACACCTTTTGGGGGGGAAATGACCAGAATGAATGGTTTGAAGAGATGAGCCCAGGCCTGGCCTCTGTGTGTGTATGCCAATGTGTGTTCAGCAGGAGAGGGGCAGTTTGGCCTCCGAGAGTCAGGGAGTGAGTGTGTGTGTGTGTGTGTGTGTGTGTGTGTGTGTGTGTGTTTGTGTGTGCGCAGGAGAGAGGGAGTGGGCACAGGCTGGGATGGCCCAGCCAGGAGAGACCATGTCACCCCTGCTCAGGCAAAGGACGATGTGTGGTGGGGGCTCCTCTGCTGAGGGGTGCAGGCCGCGGCATGTGGTCCTGCTGGGGGCCTGACACTAAATGAGAAATGGTTACAATGAGCACCTGGCAGGGTGAGGGGCACTTGGGGACACTGGTGGCTAGGGGTGGGACAGAGGGGTCTTCGCCCCCTGCCCCAGCATTTGGCACTGCTTGACATTCAGCTTCAGAGACAGGAGGACCAGCTGGGCTGCAGCTCAGGTTAGAGGCAGGCGGTGAGCGGGAGAGCCTGCAGGTGCCAGCCACCCCCCCCCCCACAGCGCCAGCCCTGCGTAAGGCTTCGGGAGCCCCCGAGGCGCTGCGTGGTGAGGCGTGTGTCCGTCTGCATTCACCTGTGCCCTCTGGGGAGTTTCTACCAGGGTCCCTTTCTGCCCTCAGGGTTCCAGGTGTGTAAGGGGTTGTGTCTAAACAGATGTCACTGTGAGACTGTCCTGACACCTGCAGGGTTTGGGAGAGGAGGGTTTGACTGCAGGCCTGACAGGGGCAGGAGGGGGGCTCCCCAGAACCTCTCTCCTGCCACGATTTCAGCTGGGACACACAGGCCTCAAACCGCCATCTCACCTTCCTCCCAAATTCTCAGGGGAATTAGGTTTGGGCTTAGGTAGGACCCAAGGGCCAGGTTAGAGGAGTCCAGCCGGCGCGAGGCAGCGCCTGCACAGAGGAAGTCTCCAGGCAAGGGGCAGCGGAGGCCTGGTTTGGCACCAGTACATGTGGTCTCCCTGTCCCCGCCCACTGGGGACCAGGGACACTTGGACGATTCCGTAGTCTGCGGCACCCTCCTTTGGGGCTCCCCCAGCCCACAGGCAGGCCTGGCGGGCTCAGGTCCTTCAGTGAGGGAGGGGGGAGGCTCTAAAGAGAGAGGGGGGGACGGACGGAGAGTGGGGGCGAGGCCAGGAGGCTGGGGGTGGGGTGGGGCGCTCAGAGGCGACGAGTGGCAGCGAGGACGTGGACTTGAGGCTGCGGCCTTGGGGGCAGGCCCAGGAGGAGCAGCAGCTGCAGGGAGACCAGGACGCCCAGCGAGGGCGGGAAGGAGGCTCCCCGGCCACAGTCTGAGGTATCTTCCTGCGGAGAGAGACAGGAGCCAGTTGGTTGGTCAGCCGGGGGGTCGCGGGTCCTGCAGTGGCCGCTGTCGCGCGCGCTCACCGTGGCGTTGTAGTCGAAGCAGATGTGCGGGCCTCTGCGGTAGCGTGGCCTCTGCACCAGCTCGCACTGCTCGGGGCCGTCCGCTGGGCATGGGTGGGTAGTCAAGGAGGCGGCGGCGGCGGCACGGAGGGGCGCGGGGCGGGAGGGGCACGGGGAGCGGGGGGGGGCAGGATACAGTGAGTCTCCTTCTGCAGCAGCCGGCCGGCCTCGCACTGGCTGCACAGCGGCTTCTCGGCCACCACGAAGAGCAGGTTGGTGTTGGTCAGCCTCTGCGCGTGGAACAGCCTGCAGGGGGCACGGGAGGCGGGGCCTGGAGGTTCGCCCCTCCCCTCCCACCGCCCAGGCCCCGCCCTCAGCCCCGCCCAGGCCCCGCCCCCGCGAGCACCTGGAGCAGTTTCCGCAGTCGATGATGGCGTTGTAGGAGGCGTTCACCGAGCCGAAGTAGTACTGGGTCTGCTTCATGACGCAGCTGCTCTCGCGCGTCTCGGGGTTCCCCTCGGCCTCCGCGGGGTCTGCGGGGTCCAGAGCGCCTCAGCTCCGCCCACAGGCCCTCAGCCGAGCTCGGCCACAAGCCCCGCCCTCCCTCCGAAGGCGGACCAGGACTTGAGGAGGGGCCTCCAAGCCCTACCTACCCGCCTGGAACCAGCTGTGGTAGATGAGGCCGTAGAGGAGCTGCTGGAACAGAGACCTGTGGGGACAGGGTGCCGGGTGGGGAGGTCAGGGAGGTGAGTGCCCTGCTCCACTCTTTTTTTTTTTTTTTTTGCTGTACTGGGGATGGAACCCGGGGGCATTCTACCTCCGAGCTACACCCCCAGCCCTATTTTTTATTCTTTATTTTGAAACCGGGTCTCGCTAAGTTGTGGAGTGCCTCACTAGGTAGCTGAGGCTGGCCTTGAACCCGGATCCTCCGGTCTCAGCCTCCCGAATGCTGGGATTACAAGCGTGCACCACCATGCCCGGCCCCAGCCCTGTTTTTTATTCTTTATTTTGAAACAGGATCTCATTAAGTTGTGGAGGGTCTCACTAAGCATCTTAGACTGGCCGTGAACCTGGATCCTCCAGTCTCAGCCTCCCAAATGCTGGGATTACAAGCATGCGCCACCACGCCCTGCTCGTTCTACTCTCTTTTGATACTGGATGCTGAACCCCTGAGGCCTTCTACCTCCAAGCTACACCTCCAGCCCTATTTTTTAAAATTTTGAAACCGGATCTTGCTGAGTTGCTGAGGCTGGCCTCAAACCTGCAATCCTCCTGTCTCAGCCTCCCAATACTGGGGTTACAGGCATGTGCCACCAAGCCCGGCTCCAGCTCCCGCTTCTCTTCAGAGCCCTTAGGGTTGGGAGCACCTTCTGCCCCGCTCGCCCCCCAGGACTCACCAGGCGGCAGCCGAGGTCCACCAGGCCAGGTTAAGGAAGTCTGCAATGGTGGGCTGCAGGGGAAGAGAGGTGCGTGGCCTGCCACTGCCATCCACACCCTAGGTCACCCCCAGTTCTCAGGTGTCAGAGGCAGGGGTCCCCCAGGGCAGGTCTCCCAGCCCCCCACCTCCAGTCATCTCTCGGCTCACCACAAAGACACCCCGGGGTGCAGCGCCCAAGTTGCCGGGGGGCTGGGGGGCGCAGGCCGCCTGGTAGTCGTAGGACTCCTTGCGCGTGTAGAAGGAGTTGTTGTAGAGTGCCAGCATCAGGTTGGCATCCACCTCGCTGAAGAACCTGCCAACCTGGGGTGCCGGGGGGGGCGCGTGGTCACAGGGCTGGCAGCGCCAGGCCCGCCGGGGCTCAAACCCCGTGCTCCTCCTGCCCTCGTCTGTCCTCACCTGGTCCCACTGGTGGTTCTGGTTTGACAGCACCAGGAATCCTCCATCGTCAATGAGCACACAGAGCAGGTCCTGAGAGGTGGGAGGGAGGAAACGCAGAGGGCGGGTGCTAGGCCGCCATGTCAGCGCCCCCCCCCAATCCCCACCGCCCTGGTGAGGCTGTGAAGTCAAGTGGGGGTGCCGGGACCCAGTGACTAAGGGTTGAGTGGAGTCCGCCATGGAGACCCAGGGGTCCAGAGCGGGGGCAGCGGGGGTGGGGCCGGCTCGGGGGGCACGCACCTCGTTGTTAACCTCGCAGTCCATCTCGCAGTGGCTGCTGGGACCGCACTGCTGGGCAGAGGATGAGGACCGTAAGGCGCCCGCCAGCTTTCCTCGCAGCCCTCTCCCTGCGTCTGCTCCCCCAGGCCACCTGCAGCGTCCCACTCTGCATGGGAGGCTTGGTACAGGTCCCCGGGGACTCCAGAAGGGCACTGTTGGGCCAATGCCCCTTCCACTGCCCAAATACCTTTTTTGTGTGTGTGTGTGTGGTACTGGGGATGGAACCCAGGGGCATTCTACCTCCGAGCTACACCCCCAGTCCTATTTTTTTTTTTTTTTTTTTTTTTGCGGTACTAGGGATTGAACTCAGGGGCATTCTACCTCCGAGCTTCACCCCCAGACCTATTTTTTATTCTTTATTTTGAAACCGAGTCTCACTAAGTTGCGGAGTGCCTCACTAGGTAGCTGAGGCTGGCCACGAACCCGGATCCTCCGGTCTCAGCCTCCCGAATGCTGGACCAGCCCTATTTTTTATTCTTTATTTCGAAACAGGGTCTCACTAAGTTGCGGAGTGCCTCACTAGGTAGCTGAGGCTGGCCGTGAACCCGCATCCTCCAGTCTCAGCCTCCCAAATCTATTTTTTATTCTTTATTTTGAAACAAGGTTTCACTAAGTTGTGGAGGGCCTCACTAAGCAGCTGAGGCTGGCCGCGAATCCTCCAGTCTCAGCCTCCCAAATGCTGGGATTACAAGCATGCGCCACCTCGTCTGGCTCCAAATACCTTTTTATTTTTTGTTTTTATTTATTTATTTTTGCAGTATTGGGGGTTAAGCCAAGGGGCATTCTACCACGCCCGGCTGCTTATTTTTATTTTGAGACAGGGTCTCACTAAGTTGCTGAGGCTGGCCACAAGCCTGCAATCCTCCAGTCTCATGCTCCCAAGTACTGAGATTATAGATGTGTACCATCACGCCCAACTCCCCTTTTGGTTTGGAAACAGGGTCTCTCTAAATTGCTGAGGCTAGCCTTCAACCTGTGATCCTCCTGTCTCAGCCTCCCAAGTGCTGGAATCACAGGGGTGCGCCACCGTGCCTAGCTCCAGATACCTTCTGAGGCTGTTCCTGGTGGGTACGGTTGCTGGCCAGCACCTTGAACTTCTCGGCCCAAGCCTCTAGGTCCAGCTTGACGCCCACCACTGTAGGGGAGAGCAAGCGGCCATTAGTGTGAGCCTGGGCCACCCCGCCCAGCGCCCCTTCCCACCTCCGCCCTGGACACTCACCTGCTGGCCTCAGCGTGCGCCCACCCAGGCTGAGCTCCACGGCTGTGCTGACAAGCACGCCCACTGTGTCGTTCTCCAGTTCCAACGTCCTCAACAGGGCTGGGAGGGGCGGAGCAGTCAGGAGCGGGGGCTGGTGGCCATACTGACCACTCCGAGCTGGGCCTTACTGACCGGGGATGACCCGGTTTAAGCACCCAACATCCAACATAATGATTTTTTTTTTTTTTTTAGGCAGTGGGGATTCAATCCAGGGGTATTCTACCTCTGAGCTACACCTCTATCCCTTTTATTTTCTTTTTTTCCCTCTCTCTCTCTTTTTGTAGTGCTAGGGATTAAACCCAGGGGCATTTTATCTCCAAGCTACACCCCCAGCCCCATTTTTTATTCTTTATTTTGAAACAGGGTCTCACTAAGTTGTGAAGGGCCTCATTGCGAACCTGAGATCCTCTTCTCTCAGCCTCCCAAGTACTGGGATTACAAACATGTCCCACTACACTCGGCTTATTTTTTTTATTGTTATTTTTTTTTTTTTTGCGGTACTGGGGATTGAATTCAGGGGCGTTCTACCTCCGAGCTATACCCCCAAGCCCTATTTTTTATTCTTTATTTTGAAATCGAGTCTCACTGAGTTTCGGAGTGCCTCACTAGGTAGCTGAGGCTGGCCACGAACCCGGATCCTCCGGTCTCAGCCTCCCGAATGCTGGGATTACAAGCGTGCGCCACCATGCCCAGCTGGCTTTTTTTTTTTTTTTTAATTTATTTATTTTTGCATGTGTAGTACTGGGGATTGAACCCAAAGACATTCTACCTCCAAGTGAAACCCCTAGCCTGATTTTATTTATTTGGAAACAAGGTCTTGCTAGGTTGCTGAGAGCCTCACTAAGTTGCTGAGGCTGGCTCTGAACCTGGGATCCTCCTGTCTCAGCCTCCCAAGTACTGGGATTACAAGTGTGAACCACCATGCCCTGCTATTTTTTTTCAGTATTGGGGATTGAACCCTGGGGCATTCTACCTCCAAGCTATACCCCCAGCCCTTTTATTATTATTATTATTATTATTATTATTATTATTATTTATTTATTTATTTTGAAACAGGGTCTAAGTTGTGGAGGCTGCCCATGAACCTTCGATCCTCCTGTCTCAGCCTCCCAAGTACTGAGAATACAAGCATGTGCCACCATACCCGGCTTATTTATTTATATTTTGAAATAGGTTCTTGTTAAGATGCTGAGGGTCTCGCTGCATTGCCGAGGCTGGCATCGAACCCATGATCTTCTTATCCCAGCCTCCCAAGTACCAGGATCACAGGCGTGCACCACCATGGTTGGCAGAGCGTTCTCTGACTGCATGTCAGCCAGGGCATGTTTGAGGAGGGCCTCAGAGAGAGCCTCGCCTGGCCCTGGTGGGGCGGCCAGGGCAGCTGAGACTTCCCACCTGCTAGGCACTCACCGTCCTGGTGCGGAGGCTTGAAGACATAGCCGTGGTTATCCAGGCTGCGGCGGTAGAAGCTGGCATTGAAGGGCTCAGGATTCTCTGTCCAGTCCTCAGCTGCCCTGGAGCACCCAGAGAGGCAGTGCTCAGTGGGGAAGGGGTGGTTGGTGGGGGCTGTGGTCTCAGCACTGCAAGGCCTCCAGGAAGCAGGCTAGGGAAGGGCAGAGGCCCAGGCCGGGGCAGGCGTTGGGTAGCAAGCAGGTGACTTACTTGTTGGGGAAGACACGCGTGATGCCACCATCGGTGGCAGCGAACACAGCCAGCAGGCTGTACCTGGGGATGGCAGGGAGGGGGCGTCACAGGAGCCACCTGAGGCCTCGTCCTGGCCTCCTGCCCACCCCATCCCTGGCCTGGGCGGTGCCTACGTGGTGAGATCCTGGTCCCGCCACACGCGCTCCACCAGCTGCTGCGTGATGCCCGTGTCCAAGATCAGGTTGTGCAGGAGGAAGTTGTTGCCTGCAACAGAAGGGCAGGCTGGAGGGGCGTCTTCCTGTAGCTCCCTGCCCACCCTTGCCCTTGCTCCCTGCATATCCCCACACCTGCCCCACCTCGGGGTTCCTCGGGGCTGCCCTCACGCTGCCAGGCACTGCCCAGACCCCGCCGCCCTGCCCGACACTCACACTGCTTGGAGTCTGGAGTCACTTTCTCCATGAGCTCAATGAAGTTTTTCAGGAACTCCGTGTTGTTGTCTGAGGCATTCAGGTCCTTGCAATACTCTCTGGGGTGGGAGGGGCAAGAAGAGTGGGCTTGGGGGCTGGGCGAGGCCAGGGTTGAGGCCGCCTGGCCATTGGCTGAGAAGCCCGGGTGTCGGGGAGGAGCAGGCGGGTCCTTGCCGGTTGAGTCCGGGCAGCCAGAGGGTCAGCTTCCTCCACCCTGGCCACTCTGTCTCCTGGGCTTGGCCCTCCAGGGCCTCCCATCTCTCCTGCGGAGCTGGACCCAGAGGGTGCACCCGGGAGGCCTCGGGGACGCCCCTGTGTGCCTTCCAGCATTGCCATGGGTACCAGGTAGGACTGAGTACCAGCACTGGCTTTTGTCAGCCAGAATCCAGGCCCTCAGCCTGCCTCTCCCTGGCCGTGCACCGTGGGACCGTTCCCTGTGATTCCTGCATCGTGCCGGGGTGTTGGGAACTTAGTGGGTTTTCAGACTGGCTATGCCCCTGCCTGATGTTCCCTTCTCCCGGAGGCCGAGTCCTTCACCTCCTCCTGGCCCTGCCTGTGGGGCCAGAAAACATGGGGACCGTGGGGCGTGGCGGGGCCTCCTGGGGACTCCTCGAGGCCCTGCTCTTCAGGAAGTGTCGTGGAATGGTCCCTGCACACTGACAGACAAAGCCACCTCTCCTGCCCAACCCCTTGTCCACAGCCCTGCGCCAGGGCCTCCCCGCTGGCCTCGATGGCAGCAACTCTGGGAATGTAAACAGTGTCTCGGTCCCCACTCACTGCCTGGCCCCCGGGGCCATTGTGCGGCGCACACCCGACACCCAGAGTGTCACCACACAGCTCGGCTCAGGGCACAACATACGCACGATTCACACGTTCACATTTGTGGGGTCCTTCCTTCCTTCACTCACTCCACAGTGTGTGTGTGTGTGTGTGTGTGTGTGTGTGTGTGTTACTAGGGATTGAACCTTGAGGAATTTGGCCTCCGAACTACACCCCAGCCCTATTTTATTTTTATTTGGAAACAGGGTCTCGCTATCTTGCTGAGAGCCTCACTAAATTGCTGAGCCTGGCTTCAATCTTGCAATCCTGCTGTCTCAGCCCACCAGGTGCTGGGATTACAGGAGTGCCTGACCACACCAGGCCCAACACATTTTGTATGTGTGTGTGTGTGTGTGTGTGTGTGTGTGTGTGTGTGTTACTAGGGCATTCTACCTTGGAGCTACACCCCAACCCCTCTTTTTTTGGTGGTACTGGAGATTGAACCCAGAGGTATTCTGCCTCTGAGCTACACCCCAGCTCTATTTTATTTGGAAACAGACTCTCAAGGTGCGGAGGGCCTTGCTAAGTGCTGAGGCTGGCTTTGAACCTTCGATCCTCCTGTCTCAACCTCCTAAACACTGAGATTACAGGCATATACCACCACACTTGGCTCACCCCAGTCTTTTTTATTTATGTATTTTTATTTTGAAACAGGGTCTTGCTAAGTTACCGAGTGTTGGCCTCAAATTTGTGATCCTCTTGTTTCAGCCTCTCAAGTACTGAGATTATAGGTGTGCCCTGCTGGGCCTGGCTACCCAACACATATATTTGTTTTCTTTTTTTTTTGCAGTACTGGGGATTGAACTCAGGGGCATTCTACCTCTGAGCTACACCCCCAGCCCTATTTATTTATTTTTATATTAATTTATTCCTATTTTTTATTCTTTATTTTGAAACTGGGTCTCACTAAGTTGCAGAGGGTCTCACTAAGTAGCTGAGGCTGGCCTCAAACCTGCGATCCTCCTATCTCAGCCTCCCAAGTACCGGGATTACAAGCGTGCGCTACCATGCCCAGCTTACCCAACACATATTTATTGAGTTCTCCCGAGCCAAAGACACAGAGGTAACAAAAACAAACACAGTCCCTTCCCTCAGAGAGCTTCCTGAGTGTCACGCGGGTCACACATGTCCACAGGTGTGCAGGGCCCACCTCACACTTAACACTGGGACTCTCACACATGTACACGATGACACAAGTACAAACGCACATCTACACGGAGAGTCACGGAGGAGCCGGTGCATGCACACACGTGCGTACACACGGAGGTTAGGAGTGCCCAGAGCCCCCGGGGGGTGCCTGGGAGTGCCACGGGGCTCTGCCGCACCCACCTACCTTCATTCACCACCCGGGTCCCAAGAGAGGGCTTCAGCACCCAGGACCCCCGGCCAAGGTGGAGGGCATGCGCGTGAGGGTGTGCACTCCAGGTCTGACCTGCTCACCAGTGAAGCCCCCGAGGCCCTCACCCTCCTCCATGAGTCCTCCCCTCCCCAGCCAACCACCGCGCCTAGACTGGGCACTGCTAGCACTGCCGACAGGGGCTCTGGCTGGCTCAGCCCCAGACCTGCACAGACACTGACCGACACAGGACAAGGGTGGGGGTGCGGGGGCGGCGGGCGGGGTACCACAAGCCAGAACAGCAGCCGCCGCCGCCAGACGGGCAGCCCCAGGCGGAAGGGGGTTCCTCCCCAGTGGCCTGGGAGGTAGGGCGGCTCGGCAGAGAGTCCAGGGGTCTTCCGCCCCGGGCCAACTGGCAGGCGGGCTGTGGGGCCAATGGCCGCTGCTGCCTGGTGCGGCTACATGGCCTGGGTATGCAGACAGCCACACATACCGGGCTATGTATGGGGGCCGGGTGACACTGCACAGGACAGACACACAGAGCTCCAGGCGGCAGTGCGGGAGGCGGGCCGGGCGGTGGGGTGGGGTGGGGACACCTCAGCAAGGCCACACGCAAGCTACCTGGGCGCAATGAAAACATGTCCTTCAGACTCAAAGCTGCTGGGGAGCAGGAACTCAAAATCTGCAACAGAAACGGGGGGTTATCCGGCGGGGGCTGGGGAGGCTGGAGGCCGGGGGGCTCGGAGCTGATGGGGGCCGGAGGGGCAGGGAGAGGGCAGCTGGAGGGAGGGGGAGACACCAGCAAAGAGGGAACCCGCCACTTCCACGGTCAGGTCTGAGCCAGAGAGAAGGGACGGGAGGGCGGGAGGGGTGAGGGCCTGTGGAGACGAGACAGCATCGCAGGAGGAGGGCAGTTATAGCCAATATGTTGCCCGGGCCTGGTCCTCTGTCGGCAGTGAGTCCCTTGGCGTGGTTGTATATGCTCCCATACGGCTGTATAGCACATATACACGGACACACACACACACATATATATATATACACACACTGCTATATATATGCATGGTCTGGGGGAGGTGCCAGTCTTGCTCTTATCACATCCATAATGGAAAAAAAACCCGGCATGCTGAGCTCCCTTCGCCTCCAGAGAGACTTCGAGGGAGGGAATTGGCTTTGGCGGCAGATGCGTTCGAGCTCTCTTTCTTTGCCGCAGTGGTTGCGTTTTGGTAGGTCTTGCTTTTGTTGTGTCAGGCATCAACATGGCCAAACCGAGGGGTCTCTCACGGGCACAGACAGTCCAACCAGAGACGGGTGAGGCAGCCGGGGGGGGGGGGCTTCAGTGCATCGTGGTGGGCCTGGGGGGGCCTTCCCTGGGACAGGATGCTGGGTGACGGGAGACCCGTCCCACACCGAGTGGGAAGATGGGGTGTTGCTGGAAACTGCATGCCAGGCCGGGGCTCGAGGGGCGGGTGGAGGACAGGGTCTCCTCACTTCCTAGGACTTGTCTGGAGGAGGGCTGGGGTGCCCATGGAGGGGTCCGCTAATCAGGCTCATGCCCCGGGTTCTTGAGCTGCACATGTGTGGACGTGGATTCGAAGTGTGTGTGTGTGTCTTTGTATGGCAAAGAGAGGGAAGTGGAGGCTGCGGCGCAGGGCCCTGCTGTGGCCCCTCCTGCCCAGCTGGCCTGGCCACTCTGCTGCCCCTGATTGGGAGGGGCCCCTCTGGTCTTGGTCCCTCTCACTCTCGGTTTGTCTGCCTTCCCATCCCATCTCCACCCGCCTCCTGACCGCTCTTTTACTCCTAGGGCTTCCTCTGTGCAGAAGGGGGTTTTCCCTGCGCCCAGATCCTCCCACGATGCACTGCAAGGTTCTGGGTGGGGGAGACTTGGGGTGCTTAGATGGGCTGGGAAGTCACTGGTTGGACTGTTCCTTTCTGATAGGACTGTGAGGCAGGGTTTGGACACAAGCCGGAGAGGAAGGGCGGGGGAGGGGGAGGGGAGGAGAAAGAAAAAGGAGGGAGAAGGAGCAGGGAGGGAGACTACGCTATGGTCGTCATGGTTACCAGGGCCCTGAAGTTCTGGGGGTCCTGGGTGGGATAGGGAGACCAGGAGCAAAAGACAACTCAAGCCAGTGGGAGCAGGGCGCCCCCACCTCCAGCCAGGCCCCGGGGGCGGCTGTACTCCCTCTGCTTGACTAGGCTGTCGGGGTTCCTGGGGTGTCTCCGGAGCTCCGGCTCCAGGTCGGGGGTGCCCCTGGAGGCCCTCCGTGCCCCATCTGCCAAGCGTGGCCTGGAGGGCAGCTTTCTTTGGGCAGGGGCAGAGACCTTTGTGAACTGCCCCTTCGCTCTTGTTGTTCTCTGCCAGGGCCTGGGGGCCGGGGGGCTCACCACCCACCTTTCCAGAAGTCTCTGGCTCGGGCACTTTGGAGAGCCAGCATCTCTTTCTTCACACTGAGCCTGGTTTTCCTCCAAGCTCCTTTGCTGGCCCCTGGGGTCCAGACAGATCCCATTCCGTGCCTGGCCAGGTCTGCAGGCTTCGAGTCTGCCTGTGTTTCCCCGGGGACGCCTGGTCCTTGCCTGCGGGCCGGCCCTCCCCAGAGCAGAGTGCCCCAGGACGGGGCGGGCAGTGGCCTGCTTTAGTGGCGCCGCCGGCTGGGCACAGGGCCTTCAGCACCACGGCCAGTGCCCAGGACGGCTGCTCAGCCTCCCTCTTCGCCTGCACCTGCCCTGCGGGCCCCTGCGCCCCAGTGTCAGGGCGTGAGCCTTTCTGTCTTCCTTCTAGAAGGGCGGCCAGCTTCTGAAGCCACTGCCAGAAATCAGAGGAGGGAGAGCTACCCTAGCGGGGGCCGTGCAGGGCTACCCTCCCCCTAGCCTCAGGTAAGCCTGCATCTCAAGCTCCTGCTCTGCTGGGTGGGAGGTGGCATGGCGGACAGGCCTCCAGCCCTGTCCCCACCGTTGAGTTGTCTTGGAGGGACGGAGAAGGTGAGGGAGGCAGGCGCCTTCCCCCGGGGAGCGGGCAGCAAGGGAAGAGCCTGAGCCCTTGGCACAGGCTGGAGAAGGCCCTGCAGGCCGGCCTAGGAAGGGGCCCCTGGCTCTAAGAGGGTTTAAGGATCAGAGAGGCAAGAACTGAGGCGCCAAGGGGATGCTGGGAGGGGAGCCCTCGAGGGCGGGGTGTGGCTGGTCCTGGGCAGGGAGGGGGTCAAGCAGGGGCGTGAGGGCGGGCGGGTGGGGAGAGGAGGGTGCACTGGTTCTGAATATACTTGCCCTTCAGTTTGCTGATTGGCACTGGGACAGTCCACCAAGAGAGAAAGCGAGGAAAACAAAAACACAAACACAAAAACAAACGAAAAAAGGGGGAGGGAAAGGGGAGGGGTACAAACAATATTTTATTCAATGGCTGTTTGAATGAAAATATTGTGTCTCATCATCATACCGAAAGGAAACTTCTTGCAAAAAAAGAAAAAAATAAAAATAAAAAACAACATGAGAGAGAAAGAGAGAGCAAGAAAACTCAAAGGAGAGGAGCCCCAATTGGCCAGGCAGGTGGGGGGCACCCGGTGGGGCCGGAGCCCCAGCCTCCCTCCCAGTGACCTCGGGCCAAGCCTGAGACCCGGGCCTCTCCCGTGAGGCCCAGGGTGAGCCGGGCATGCAGGAGGAGGCGCAGGCAGAGGAGAGGGAAGGCAGGAGGGAAGAGAAGAGGGGGAAGGAGAGAGGGAAGGAGGAGAGGGAGAAGAAGGGAACGGGTCAGGAGTGAGGAGGGAAGAGAGGAGGGTGTGCACCCCAGAGGGAGCCTGGAGGAGGTAGGGGTGCTGGGCTTCAGAAACAGGGAGGGGGGGAGGAGAGGGGCGGGAGGAGAGGTGGGGGGAGAGAGAGAGAGAGAGAGAGAGAGAGATATTGAGAGGAGAGAGAGGAGAGAGAGAGAGAGAGAGAGAGGAGAGAGAGAGAAAGAAGGAAGGGGGAGTTGGGGTGCAGGGAGTCCAGAAGATGCAGGAGGGGTGAGAGGAGGGAGAGGGAGGATGTGGCCCGCGTGGGGGGCCGAGGGCAGAGAGACCCTGGGGGGTGGCACCGCAGGGTGGGAGGGCTGAGCAGGGAGGGGCGGGGAGGCGAGGGGGTGTCTTCCAAGGGTGCAGCCCCCAGGGGTGTTAGGGCAGGCAGGCTAAGGAGGGAAGACACGGGAGTTGGAGAAACCAAAAACAGAAACCTCAACGGAAACCATGAGAGAATGTTCCGGAACCAAATCGGAGAAAAGGCGAGCATGCAGATTTCCACAGACTTTCGGAGGCCCGGCCCAGCCTGCGAGCGCCTGGGCTGGGCAGACTGGGCGGGAGGGGCGGCCTGGCTGGCAAGCGAGGCTGGCTCTGCTGCCTGGGGCCCGGCCAGGGTGCGGGGGGAGGCGGGGTGCGGGGTGCAGGGCGCAGGCAGGGCTGGGCCACTTACACTTGACCTGCAGGATCTGGTCGCTGAGGTTGGCTTGGAGGTAGAAGGTGCTGTAGGGTGGGAGCACCAGCCCCAGGCTGGGGAGGACGGAGGGGAGCGCAGGTCACTCACTGCTGGACCCCTGCCAGCAGGTGGTGGCAGCCCCACCCCCCACCTATCCTTGGGAGATTCATGCTCTAGGGGTCAGCGCCTGGACACCCAGGGGCCTGG
The DNA here is from genome assembly GCA_004027655.1 of Graphiurus murinus. NCBI lineage: Eukaryota > Metazoa > Chordata > Mammalia > Rodentia > Gliridae > Graphiurus > Graphiurus murinus. Next base: position 39,839 of record PVLC010008764.1, on the reverse strand, counting down.
GCCTTCCACTCCCCAACTCCCCACCCCACCACCCACCCTCCGCCTCCCCAGCACCCCGGGCCAGTCGAGGAACTCCCACGGGGCCCAGGCCTGCGGGTGGGTGCTGCCATGGTGTTGGGGTCTCAGGCCCTGTGGCACTGTGGCAAGAGGCCGCCGTGGGCTGGTCCTGGGTGTGGCGATGCCCTGGGCACTTCAGAACGGACAGCCTCCACTGCCTGCCGGGCTCCGAGGGAGGCTGGCGCTGGCCGAGAGCAGGCAGGGCTGGGGTGTGGTACCCGGGGACAAGAGGTGCCTGGCTGCCTGTCCGCCTTGGCCCACTCACCTGTAGTTGGTGCTCCGTATAGGCACCCAGGTGTAGTTCCGAACCACCTCGTCTATGTACCTCTGGGAGAGGAGGTGGCGTCAGGTACTTGGGCTTGCAGGCCGGTGTGGGGCGGGCAGGAGGGAGGGACCACCCCACTCCAGGTCCCCTTCCCCGCCCTCTCACCTCGTCCAGGGATTTGACCAATGTTCTGATCTGCTTGTGCCCCTTGATGCCGTCAATCATGCTCCGGCGGATCTGGAAGGGACAGAGCTGTGAGCCTCCTCTGCGACATGCCCGCCCCCGCCCCCATCCCTGCCTCCTTCCTCACCGCCT
>PVLC010008764.1:0-39102 GCA_004027655.1 Graphiurus murinus | reverse complement strand
GAGGTTGGCCGCGAACCCGGATCCTCCGGTCTCAGCCTCCCGAATGCTGGGATTACAAGCGTGCGCCACCACGCCCGGCTCCCTAGTCTTATTTTTATTCTTTATTTTGAAACAGGGTCTCACTAAGTTGCAGAGGGCCTCACTAAGTAGCTGAGGCTAGCCTCGAACCTGGATCCTCCGGTCTCAGTCTCCCAAGTACTGGGATTACAAGCGTGCACCACCACGCCTGGCCCTCACCTCCTCCTTGTTCTCATCCTCCAGCTCGGCGTCCAGGAAGTCCAGGGTCACAGGCTCGCGGAAGTTGGGGGTCTGTGGGAGAAAAGCCCGAGGTCAGGAGTCCAGAGTGGAGGGTTTACCCACCCGCCAGGCCGCCCACCAGACTCACTTGGGGCTTGAGGTTGGGGTGCAGCAGCACGTAGCCATTCAGGTCAATGGCGAACACGTAGCCGTTGGCGCCAAGCTGGGGGGTGCAGAGTGGGGACTCAGGGTCTGGTGCTCTGGCCCATTCTGCCTTCCACCCTGCTGAGGGGTGCCATCTGCCTGCCTTGGGCCAAGGGCCTCTTCCTGCAGGCCGGACGCCCCTCATGCACCGGCCCTGGCCGAGGCCGGCGGGCCCAGTGGCTGGCATTCTGCTGCTTCTGGGGAGCTAGCGGCCAGCCAGCCTGTCCCCTCTGCCTCACGGGGCCCACAGGCTGCTGTGCTTGTCCTGGGGTTGTCGCCCCCGATGTTTCTGCTGATTTGTGCCTCCTTGTCCCATCTGGGTGGGACACAGCAGGAGGAGACTCGTGGGAGTCCTGTGGCCTGGGGCTCCCTGCAGGTGGAAGGACCCTGGCCCCAGCTCTTACCTCCGAGCTTCTCCTGGTGCCTGGAGGCTCCCCGGGGTGAGCAGGGGCTTCGCCGGGCTCAGGTCCCACCTCCCACCCCTTCTGCAGCCTAACTGGAGGCCCGCCCAGCCCTCCACCCTCCCAGACACCATCCTGTTGGTCAGGACTCAGTTGAGTTCCCGCTGCCTTCCCCTCCTTTCTGCACAGGACACCCAGCCTAGGTGCGGGGTGCAGGGTGGGGTCTGCCACCTGACAGTATATGCATATGCCTCTGAGCTAAGAATGGCCTTTATGGTTTTGTGTATGTGTGTGTGTGTGTGTGTGTGTGTGTGTGTGTGTGTGTGTGTGTGGTCTGGGGATTGAACCCAGGGATGTTCTACCTCTGAGCTACACCCCTAGCCCAACACTTTATTTATTTATTTATTTTGTGGTACTGGGGATTGGACCTAGGGGCATTCTACCTTTGAGCTACACCCTCAGCCCTTATTTATTTATTTATTTATTTATTTATTTATTTATTTATTTATTTATGGTACTGGGGATTGGACTCAGAGGCATTCTACCTTTGAGCTATCCCCCCAGTCCCTTTTTTTTTTTTTGCGGTACTGGGGATTGAACCCAGGGGCATTCTACCTCCGAGCTACACCTCCAGCCCTACTTTTTATTCTTTATTTTGAAACCGAGTCTCACTAAGTTGCGAAGGGCCTCACTAGGTAGCTGAGGCTGGCCGCGAACCCGGATCCTCCAGTCTCAGCCTCCCAAATGCTGGGATTACAAGTGTGCGCCTGGCTGGCAGTTTTTATTTATTATTATATTATATTTTTTTGTGTACTGGGGATTGAACCCAGGGGCATTCTGCCTCTGAGCTACACCCCCAGCCCTATTTTATTTTTTATTTTGAAACAGAGTCTCATTAAACTGCGGAGGACCTCACTAAGTTGTTGAGGCTGGCCACAAACCTTCGATCCTCAGCCTCCCAAGTACTGGAATTGCAGCATGTGCCACTGCGCCTGGCTAGTTTTTAAAATGGTTGAAAAAATAAAATAAAATGAAAGGATGAATTCTATTTCATGACGAGTAAAAATAGATTCACAAATCTGGCATCCATGAGTAAGACTGTGCAGGGACACAGCTCTGCCCACGTGTCTGTTTGTTTGTCTGTGGCTGCTTTCCCAAAAGGATGGCAGAGTAAGAAGTGGGTATCTAGGCCAGCAAAGCCTACAACACGCACAGCAACCCCAACTCTAGGCCAAGGTCACCTCCACGGGAAGCCTTCCCTGATTCCCCGAACTCAGAGGTCTCCAAGGAGGTGCTGCCATCCCTCTGGTCTCCTCTGCTGAGCCCAGCGTGTGTCGCTGGACGGCAGGTGGACACTCACTGTGTAGTTGGGAGTCAGCCTCTTGATGTCGTTCAGAGCCACGTCGATGCCCATCACACCTAGGATCAGCTGGTTCTGGAAGCGGAGGCATGGGGCATCTAGAACGGACTCAATTCTGGGGGTAGGGGGGAGTCCCCGGGCCAGGCCCCCGCCCCGTCCAGTGCAGGCCTGCCTGACCCTCCTCCAGCACCAGACCCAGCAGGGTGTACTCTGCCCTTCAGGCCTGCAGACCCTCCCCCAGTGGGGACCTCACCTTCTTTTCTCCAGGGCCATCCTGGGTCAGGTTGAAAACGGGGAGGGTCCCTGTGACCACCAACCCCAGTCCCTGGAGGGAGAGGAGGAGGAGGATGGGGTCTCCTGGGGTCACTTTTCCGCCTCTGCTTGAGATAACTCCCACAAGGGGCCCTTCAGGGGTCTCGACCCTCAGGGCACATCCTTGGGGGAAGGCTGCCAGGGCCCTTCCTTGCCCAGAGGCCTTACCAGTGCGTCCTCATACACGTTGGTCCACTGCACCTGCTTGGCCTCCTTGCCCGCCAGCACCATGGGCCTGCCCAACACGTCTAGATATTCCTGGGGAGGGGGCAGCCGAGGTGGAGAGCGCTCTCCCAACGCCTTCTCCCCACTGGTCGGGACTGCGCTCCACACACCACCAGGGGGCGCTCTCGGCCCGCCGCAGCCAGCTTACAGCGCGCCCGCAGGGAGGGGAGGGCCAGGGAGGAGCAGCCTCCCCCTCAGCCTCACCTGTGTGTTGATGCGGATGGCTCCGATGGAAGGGATCTCAAAATAGTAACCTGCGAGGGGAGGCAAGGCAGCAGTGGGTCTGGCTGGCGCCTCGGGACCCAAGGCACAGGGGGTCCTGCCCCTGTGGGAGGGCTGCAGCCCCGATCTGTGCTTCCGGCCCCTTCTCTCTGGTGTCGCTTCCCCTAGACTCATGTCCCTTTGTGCTCCCTGCCATCTTGATCCAGTCCACAGAGAGGGGGTGAGCAGGCAGAGCAGGCTGGGGGTGGGGCAGAGAGAGGAGCCTGAAACCCCTCCTTCCGGATGGCCGCGGCATGCAGCGTGCTCAAGTGCACGGAGAGAGAGTGATCAGTGAACAGACGCAGGAACAGACGAGCTGGGAGACAGATGGACCGGGGACAGACAGCCAGATGCGCAGGAAGACGCCTCCTCAGATGCACGAGTCACCTCACCAGATAGGCAGAGCAACGGACAGCCACACGTATGGAAAGATGGACAGACAGTGGGTGAACCAACGCCAGCTGGACGTGCGGGTGGACGAGGCAGGCAGCCCCCCCTGTGGTGACATGCCAGGCAGCCCCCCCTCCCCCGGGGTGACATGCCAGGTACCTTTGTTGGTGCAGGCCATCCACTGCAGGGGGGTGACGTCGTAGTTGTGCTGCCCCACGGAGAAGGTGAACACGCGAACCTGTGGGGGCTCAAGGTCACCGCTGTGGCCTCCCGAGGGCGGCCTGGCCCCCGTCCGTCCCCGGCCCGCCTGGGCGGCGCCTCACCGTGCGATTGGGCCAGTTGTACTTCTCAAAGACGTCCTGCACGCGGTCCTCGCCGCCGTCCGTGAACATCATGATCATCTTGTTGCAGTTGGCCCGCGTGATGTTGGACTGGGCAGGGCGAGTGCAGGGTCAGGGGGCTCTCGGCCCCTCCTCGGTCCGGGGCATTGCCTCCCTCCCCCTGGCCGGGCTGGCCCTCCGGCCCTGCTCCCCCATAGCAGATGCTGCTATCTGTCCACGCTGCCTGTTCGCGCTAATAAGGCCATCCATCTTGATTTCCCTGCGTGATGTTCCAAGCCCGGGCCCTCGCCCGCCCCCCAGCTGCCCACTTGCCCACCCGCGGGCTCACGTTCTGCAGCTGGTCGAAGGCATACTCGAAGCCGGCCTTGTAGCCCGTGGTGCCCTTGGCCACCATGCCCTGCACCGCCTCCTTGAACACCTTCTTGTTCCGCACATTGGCCTGCACCAGGTGTGTGAAGCAGGACACAGGCTGTGCCTTCTCGTTGAACTGAGGGGACAGCGGGGTGGTGAGATATCTCGGCTGGCCAGCCAGGCAGCCGTTGCCAGGGGCTGCGGGTGTCCAGCTCCCGGCCTCCTGCCGCCACCTGGATACTCACCGAAGCCACGTTGACGTAGTCGTCATCTGAGAGTGTGTCTAGCATCTCACAGACGGACGTCTTCATCAGCTTCAGAGTCAGGCCGCTCACGCTGCCGCTCCTGGGGGGTCAGGCACGGGCTGGCCATGTGGGAGGCCTCGGGCAGCTCCTGCCCTGCAGGCCTTCCCTGCCACGTTCCCAGGCCGCAGAGTCCAGCCCCAGCCCGGCCCCGGCCCTGCCCACTCACACATCCACGATGATGACCATGTCCTTGGGTGATGAGGCCCCTTGGATATACCTGCGAGGGAGATGCCTCGGTTAGGGCAGCCCTGCTGGGACCTCGTGGGGTCTTCCTTCCTTTGCCCACATATTGAGTCACGTGTTTCTACTGTCTGCATGGGCAGACGGGATCAGGGTACCAGGGAGACTGCACTTAATAAAACAGACAGTCCCTGCCTGTGACAAGAGTGATCTGGTCCCTCCGCAAGTAAACAACCCCCCAGCGGGGGGAGCTGGTGATCCAGACTGGGGGCAGGAGGCAGTTCCCTGGCCTCAGAGCTGCTGGGTCCTCAGCCCCAAGTCGAGACCCCCAAGGGCACCGTCTACTGTGCAGGGATGGAGCTGAGAAGAGAAGCTACGAGGTACTGCAGAAGGGCAGAGCACAGAGCAGGGAGTCCAGGCTCAGGGGGAGGGGGGAGGGCTGGGCAGCCCCAGGGAGGCAGTATCCACCCTTGGGAACACCCCCATGGGTCTGATCTCTCCGTCCTGAGGGGGTGGGGGTACCGGGCGGTGGACGGGAAGGCAGAGGCAGCTGGGAGGCCCGCCTGGGTGATGGGATCCATTTTCCAGTGGCAACGATGTGTGAAATGAAAATTGGATAGAGCTGGCTGCGCCCTGCTCGGAGGCCTGGATATGGGGAGGGAGGGGGAGGCAGGAGAGGTGGGGAGCTGAGGAGGATCCCTGCCCAGCACCCCCGGCTCGCTCACCAGGGTCTCCTCCGGACGTCGTACAGGTCAATCTTCTTGGGGGCTCGCCATGGGGTGGCTGTTGGACAAAGAAGGGGAAGGGACAGGCTGGGTCACTGCCGCCGCCACCACGGCCGTGGTCCACTTTGTAGCCATCCCGTCCCGTGGCGGGGGGAGGGAGCGAGGCGGGGCCCTGGGTGGACTGGCGATGGCAGGCACCTACCTGGGTAGTAGCGGGTGACTCCCGTGGCACTGCCAAAGACCTGCCACAGCAACGTGGGGTCCTGCCTCCGGTTCTCCATGAACACGTTCTCTAACGCCTCCGTCCAGTTCAGCTCATTGAGGATGACCGTGGCTGGGGGCGGGGGTGGAGCAGAGGGCTGGGGTGATGGGTTCTGGACAGTCCCTGCCAAGCCGGCCACCCACCACAGCACTGTTGCTCAACTCCCCCCCCCCCCCGAAGGGTGCCCCTGTCCTGTCTGCTTAGAGCCCAGCAGGGGCTGTATCCATTCCCCCAGGCAGAGCTCCTGGTCCTCACCCCGTCCAAGCTGCCGAAGGGACGGCTTGGCCGGCCCCTCACCCTGGCTCCTGGAGAGGGGCATTCCAGGTGGCAGGGCGCTGTGAGCTGGGCCCCCCTCCGGCATGCTGCCTGGAGCGCACGCTGGCCCCCCGGGAGCTCACCCACTCAGCATGCACTCCAGGCTGCAGCCACAAGAAAGCAATTAAGGGCCTGCTGATGGGGCTGGAATTATTCAGCTATTAAGGTACCTGATAAGCTGGAAGCCACTCGGCTCCATGATTAATCAACTGGGGCCGGGAGCAGGCAGGGGCAGGGGCGGGGGCTGTTGGAGGGGCAGGGGCGGTGCCAGGATCCTGCTCTGACACAGGCATGTTTACACGCACGCATGCATGCACACACGCGTGTGCACACAGCCCGCACCACCGGCAGGTACACCTGCACCCACCCTCTGTGCTTCCAGCCAGATGTGCGAGCCCCTCACCCCCAACTCTGCTGCTTCCGTGGCCATGGGGCACACATGGTCACACCCACAGGAGGTCACCAGCTCTCAACCCCCTACCACCTGTCACCCCAGCCCTGCTGCTGCACACGTGTGTGACTCCCTGGCCAGACCCACCTGTCCACACCCTCACAGAGCAAGACTCCTCCCACACCACTGGCCTCCGTCCTGCCCAATGTCTGTCCATCGTGCACCTGGGCACAAGCTCTCGTGTGTGAAGGTACATCCCCGGACGCTCAGAAAAACACAGGGGCGGACACCTGCTTCTGGTGGGCCTCTGCACCTTCCCCCGTCCCTAGGGACAGTTACCTCTGCCCTCCAGACTCCCCACCTCCTTTCTCCCTAGGTGGAGATCACCCCACTGCCATCCCCATCAGGGTCATCGCAAGAGGGAGCCAGGGACGGCCCTCCAAAGCCGGGCTCTTTTCACAAAAGCTAGAGTGGTGACTTATTTATGTATTTACTCATTCATTTATTTATTTGCACTGGAGATTGGACCCCAGGACAGTCTACCTCTGAGCTACCTCCGCAGCCCCATTTTATTTTTATATTTATTTATTTTACAGTACTAGGGATTGAACCTAGGGGTATTCTACCTTTGAGCTACACCCCCACACTTATTTTTTTTATTCTTTATTTTGAAACAGGGTCTCACTAAGTTTTGGAGGGCCTCACTAAGTAGCTGAGGCTGGTCTCGAACTTGTGATCCTCCTGTCTCAGCCTCCCAAGTACTGGGGGATTACAGGCCCAGCGTGGAGTTGCGATTACAATTGCTCAAGGCAGACACCACCCCCCCTCCCCAACACACACTGCCGTCTGCTCTGCCTGCAGTGAGGGGCTCTGCCGCGCGTCCTGCCTGCTGCCCGGCCCCCCTCCCTTGCTCCCACTCCCTTCTCCGTCCCGGTGGCTCCCCTTAACTGACCGTAATGTGAAAACAAAACCCATTTCTAGCGCTGGCTCTGCCTATTGAACACTATGTTATGGTCTTGTTCCTGATTTAGAAACTTAGTGAGTTGAACAATTTCTATTTCTCTCTTTAAGGGAAAAAGAAAGTCAGGCCCTGGAGCGTTTGCCCAGTCCTGGCGGTCCCGGGAGAGTCTACCTGGCACGCCCGCCCCTCCCTGGACCTCCAGCTTCCCATAAGGGGCTGCAGGGCAGATCATCCTGGAAGCCCCTCTGGCTGGGGTGTCCCTGGCTCAGGTCAAGAGCCGGGCAAAGACCCCTGCTCCGGGCGGACTGTCCCTGCAGGTGTCTGTGACCTCACACATATGCAGGCACTCTCTGTGGGGGACACACTGGTGCACTTGGCCCACCCGTGTCCAAAAGCCCCGCCACTCCCCCGCCCCCCGAGGACGCCCACCCGTCTGCACCCCTGCGCACTCTCAGATCAAGCTGAGCTGGGAAATGGGGACCATGCCCCCTCAGGCAGGCGATTACAGATTTAATTAAAAGTGACACAGTAAATAAAAAACATATAAAATGTAATTTGTGTGGGTAGCGAGGGGTGACTGGGGAGGGCGGGGTGGCTCTTGTTTTAATTAGTGTGCCTGCCTGTGATAGTGCCCCTCGACTGGCTCGGGCAGGTGGCCTCTGGGCGGCTTTTGTGGGGCGGAGCACTCTCCCGCTCCCCCAGGGCTGCTCAGGAGGCCTGGCTGAACCAGAGGGCAGACAGGCCGCCTGGAGGAGGCCGGGGATGCCCCCCACTCAGGAACCTACGCAGGTTCCTCTGAAACTCTTCAGCAAGTTCCTCTTCATGTCTGACTTGAAGCCACCCAACTATAGGGATCTGCTTTCCCAGTTATGCAAAGCTGCCCTGTCCCTGGCGCTTGGAGTTTCAACCGCCTCTTCCCCAGCCCTCTGCCCCTGCTGCTCTGGGCTGGAAACCACCTTCCCATTCCTTTCCTCTGCGCCAAGGAGCAGGGTGGTGTAATAGGACTGGTGTCTGTGAGTCTCCTGGCCCCTGTGTCTACCTGATGGGTGGTAGCTTCTCAGCCACTCAGAATGGGGCCAGGGAGAGGGAGAAGTGGCCAGGAAGGAGCTGCCTTGGAGGACCTGGACCAGCATATGGGAACAGCGTGTGTGTGTGTGTGTGTGTGTGTGTGTGTGTGTGTGTGTTCGTTGGTGTGGTCGCGGGAGGCGCCACGCTTTGTAGCCAGCTGAGGGTTAGCAGGCAGCTCGGCCTGGGAGTCTCAGAGGTGAGCATATGGCGGCCTGGCCCCGGGGCAGGTGGAGAGGTGGGAGGCTTCCCGACTGCGCGGCGCACTCACAGCCTTTGTAGATGTCCGTGGGTATCTGCACCGCTGCGTATGAATAGTTGACCTTGTTCTTGAAGTTGGGGTCCTCGATGAAGTCCAGTCTTAGGGTGCTGGTCTTGGAGCCCCTCTCCACATCCTCACTCTCTGGATCGTCCTGTAGAAAGCCCCCCCCCCCCCCAGCAGTGTCAGGGCTGGAAAATGATGAGTGGGCTGGACAGGCCAGAGTCCAGGAGAGAGGCATCTCCAGGACAGAGGCTAGCACAGCCCGAGACAAAGGGCTAGCTGGATAGACGGATGGATGAAAGACAGGGACAGATGGACGTAGGGTGACCCCTCGACAGAAGGCGTGTGAATTCCGCTTGTGAATTCCCACACCACTCATCCCCAAGCCCAAACACTAAAGCCCAGACCAAACTGACCCTTCCCCACATCCTTGCAGACCAGTTATCAGTGAGGGAGGCACACCGTGGAACCAGTTAGGAGGCGAGGGCTGCAGCCTTCTGCTGTCGAGGTCGTGCCTTGCACAACCGCTAGGGGGCCTCAGCAGCCCCTCCCAGGAGTTCTGCACCCCCAAGTTCCCCACCTGCTCCCACTCATTCCCTGCGTGGATTTACACTGGCACCAGGGAGAGGGCTCCAGCCCCATCTGGGGACACCGCCTCCGGCAGCAGGTCAGTTCTAGGGGCCTAGCGGGGGGTTGCGAGGGTGCAGACCTGGGGAGAGCTGGGCCGGGGACTTAGCTTTGAGACCTGGTGACCTCCAGAGGGAGGGGCTGTCATAACTGCTAGCAGCAGGACTGTAAGGGCTCCCGTTGATTTTCTAAAATGAGCCGCAGTCGCCTGACAGGTGCCAATTACGGCATCTCGCGGCCAGGCAGTCCGGGCATGCGCAGTGCGCTCCCGCCCACCACCACGGGCTGGCGAGAGTGGGTCTGTGACTACCGCATGGATGCCGCAGGCTGGGGAGGGGGGCAGGCTTGGGTGCAGGTGTGCAGGCGGGGAGGGAAGAGACAGATGGGGAGGCAAGGGAGAGATGGAGACTGAGGCAGAAGAGGGAGCAGAGCTGAGGGCTCGGTGCCGGGTCTCAAGGCTGCTGCCGCCCAGTGTCCTGGGCGTGCCCTCCCCTCCCTCCATCTCGTTCCACCTCTAGGCTGAGTCTTGTTGGGGGAGGGGGTGAGCATGCCTTTCCACCCAGCCAGATGTGCTCTGTACACGTGGGGGATGAGGCTCTGGGGGGGTCCCTGGTGAACACCCTTTTCATCTCTTCAAGGTGAATTTCCTAGCAAAATCCAGGCTGTGCAGCCCTCCTGTGCCCCCCTCCCGGGCGTGCCAGCCTCTGCCCATCCTGGGGGGACCCTCTGAAGCCCTTGGGTGTGGGTAAAGCCAGCCGCTGAACATCTGGGCCGGTGCAGGGAGCCCGAGGTCCGTGAGGCCCGCCATTCCTGCTCCGCTCAGAAGAGGGGGAGGGGCAGCAGAAGAAAGCCCCTGAAATGTCAGCGGCAGATGAAGGGCGCTGGGAAAATTTAATCTCCCAACTTTCCCAACTAATGTGACATTTGGATTCTGTTCTGATAAGCTATCAGCTGGCGAACTTTTCTCTTCCTTCTCTTTCCCCCACCCCCACCTTCTGGCTGGTAATTTAAAAGTAAATGGTCTAGAAAGATCTCTAACTGTACCTCTGGCAAAGATTAAAAAAACAAAACAACACAACGAGCAGCAGAGTCGGCACGTGTGGGCGTGCTGTCATTTATACCAGGGCCTGGCTTGGCTGCAGCCTGACTCTTAGCCCAGCCCCGCCTGGAGTGGGGCCCCCTCAGTGGGTGGTCCCTCGCCCCCCACCCCCATGTCTGAGGGGCAGGGCCAGGGTCAGTGACTTAGAACCAGAAATTGGGGTCCTGGGTAGAGTTGGACCTGGAAGTAAAAAGTGTCCTAGGAGGGGGCTGGGTGCCAGGCTGGCCAGAGAGCCCTTTCGTGCCACCCGTGAGCCGGGGGGCTTCGGATGGTGGGCAACCACAGTCTCCTGGTTTATATTTAATGCACTGATTGCTAAAATTACAGCCCGCTGCCAAGGGGGGTAAGGAATTAGATTCAGGGTCTAATTAAAGGTTCGCTCTTCATTTGAATTTCAGATTCCAGCTTTAATTTTAGCAACTTCTCCGGGAGCCTCGGAGCTCAGCCAAGGGGAAGCACACCTGCTTGAGCCCAGCCCCTCCTTCTCGGCCCCTGTCCTCCTCAAGGCCTCCAGGCCAGACTGGCACTCAGTCACCGTGCAGACACCCTGTGCAGCCCTCGGACCTCTTGGTGTCACGGGCTACCGCCTGCCCACCCCAGGAAAGGCCCCGGGCCCCCGGGCCTGGGAGAGGAAGACTACATCTTGGATCTTTTACTCCACCAAGCGCAGACGGGGCCCCGGAGACTGCTGGAGGCAGTTGAGTTCAACCACTTTGCCTTAAAGTCGGTCAGAGGGACTTGGGCTTTGGCAAGGTCACCAAATGCCGGCTACTCCAAGTGCCCACACCCTCAGGCACTCTGGTCTTCTCGGTAACCACCTCCCGGCAATGGTCAGACATCTTTTACCGAGCCCTCTGGTGACGGGGAGCTCAGTACCTCACAGGGTGTCTCAAGCCAGGGAGAGACAGGGAGGCAAAAGGTAGAAGAGGAGCGGGGTTCGGTGCCAGTGCCACCCTTCTGAGGGCGACCACAGCCGAGCTGAGCCTCATCTGGAGGAACGGCACAGGGACGGGCCGGAGCTGCCCCTGCGGCTGGGGTGAGACCTGCTGAACTCAGGGCCAAGCACTGGTCGCGGGCTGAGCCCTGGCCGCTGCGTTCCCTCTCCACCAGGAAGGGAGACTGCCTGAGCACGCGCCTGGGCATTGCTGGGTCCTGCCCCACGTGTGCCTCTAGGAAGCCCTTCTCCTGCTCCCTCTCTTACACCCCGAGCCCCTCTCCACGCTCTGTGTGGGGAGGTCCGAGAGCTTCACCACCCTGCCCAGGGATGGGGTCCTGGCAACGCCCAGCCCCTTAGTGGCCACAGAGGCAGCCCTGGAGGGGTCGTGACCTCAAGGCAGCTGTGGGAGGTGGGAATGGGGGCCCGAATCAGCACCGCTCTGCAGGGTTGAGCTCGGAATGCTGGGCGGAGGGTCTGGACACCATTTTACAGCTGAGACTACTGAGCTCCAGAAGAGGGGTGTGGCTCTGGCAGCTCCCAGCCCCCTCCAGCACAGAGGGGGTTCTCACCAGCTCGGCGTCGGCCTTGGCGTCATAGTACAAGATGTCTTCCTCCTGGGGAGGGGAGAGAGGCCTCAGTACTCACGGCACAGGGGCTCCCGAGGTGCAGCCAGGCCTTCTGGCAGGGCTGGAGAAGTCGGTGCTGGGCCCCCCGACTCAGGGACGGGCCCTGCTCTGCAGCTGGGAGGCTGGGGAGTGAGGAAGCCCGGAAAGCAGAGCCCGGGCAAGAGCACAATAATGACTCGACGCTGCATCTTCCAATTTCTTCTATTAAAAAGCCTACTCATTACGGGCATGTACTTATTAATTATCTGTGATTTGTTGTGAAATGCAAGGGGGTTTACACAACAGGAGCGGGAGAAAACAGAGCCCGGCCGCGCCCGCCCGTCCTGGCCCGCGCCTGCCTGCCTGCCTGCCGCCTGGGTTCCCGGCCATCTGCGCGTCATAATCACTGGCCACCCCGGGGACCCGTAACACAAACGGGCTAATTTCATGTTTAATGATCTTTAATCAGAACCGAGAGCGGCTGACAGAGGCCGCCAGAAGGTGAGCCTGGTGTCGGCAAGTGCCACCTGCTCAGGACGGGCCACCCCGCTCTGCCCTGGTGGGCTCCAGGGGCAGGGTCACTGTCCAAGTCACCCCGGGGCGCTCCTCAGCCCCGTTTTGTACAGCAAGGTCCTGCGGCGTGGCCCCGGCTGTGCTGTGTCCCCTCGCTGGGCCTGTTTCTTTGTGGCCTGCAAATGGGAGGTAACCAAGCCCAAGAGCATGATGCTAGGGCAGCGCCCCAGAGCCAGCGCTCACCCCAGGAGGGGCAGAAGTCGCTTAGGCCAGCCCTGTCCAAGGCCCGGCCGGGCCCACTGGCTGTGTGACCCCAGGGTTGGATCCACCCCTCTCTGAACCTTAGATTCCTTGTGCCTCCAGGGGAGGGCTTGGCCTTGGTGGCTGCCTAGGTGCTAGGTCTGAGGCTGTCTCTACCGGGGAATGGGGGTGCAGGCCACGGGCTGGACATGTAGGCTTAGTCCAAGCACTTTGGAACAGTGACTGCACACTTGGCACTGTCCTTGGGCATAACCACAACTTCCCCAGGAATGTGACACCCACAGCGGTGACTCAAGAGGTTCCAGTGCCCGCGGGTGCCTGCCGCATCTGGCTCTTCTTCACCCCCGCCCGGTGATCCAGACTTACGGAGGTCACGTGGGCGGGGGTAGGGGCGGCTTTGTACCCTGGCTCTGACCCTCCTTCCCAACCGGTCTCCAATCTCTCCAGGACAGCAGGCGCCCGGGTGGGCGGGGTGGGGGCGGGGTGGGGCCCGGACTCCAGGGTGCCAGCCTTTTTCCTGCGCCCGCCGCCGGGCTGCCACCAAAGCACGTAATGAGAGCTGACATTACATCAAACACAATAAGGAGTTTCGGTTGATGAAGATCGTTCCTGAACACACAAACCCATTAAACTGAGGGGGAAAAAATATCAATTCAACACACTCGCAGGCGAAAAGAAAATGTGATTTGTTATCTAAAAGGGGGTTATAAGCGCGGCTCTGATGCTCTTTCCCGGCGTAATGAAAACAGGCAGGCGTGGTGGGAGGACTGCAGATTACAACCTGGGGCTCCACGTGCCAACATTTTAGGCAAACCTTTTGCAAGGACGGGAAAGGGCACCAGTGGGGGTTGCCATCTCAACCCAGGGCCAACTTGGGGTGCCCAGGACTCCCTTGGGCCACCTCTCCAGCTCTCCCTCTGCTTCTGTTTGTCCTGTTTCACAGTCCCCACAGAAGATGGGGTGTTGGTGGCATCAGGGACAAAAGGAAACGTCCTACAAGATTCCCAGTCATCTGCAGACCACAGGTGAGGCTCAGGTATCCGAATGCTTTTCCTGACCCCCAGAGCTTAGACACTGGGGTGGGGTTAGGACTCTTTCCTCTTCTGCTTTTGCTTTTTTTTTGGTTTTGTTTTCTGGTGATACTGGGGATTGAACCCACGGGCATTCTACTTCTGAGCTATACCCCTGGCCCTATTTTATTCTTTTTTATTTTGAAACAGGGTCTCGCTAAATTGCTGAGGCTGGCCTGGAACCTGCGATCCTCTTGTCTCAGCCTCCCCAGTCCTGGGATCACAGGTGTGCACCTCTCCTGCTTTGAGGAGGGCCAGGCCAGGTAGTTCCTTGGTAGAGAGGAACATGGGACGGTAGTGTGCAAGGTCACAAGTGAAAGCACATTGTAATCCATGCGCAGTGGTGCACGCCTGTAATCCCAGTACTTGGGAGGCTGAATCAGGAGGCTCGCAGGTTCTCGGCCAGACTCAGCAACTTAGTGAGCGCCCCTACCCCCCGACATTTTCTTTTTTTTTTTTTTTGCGGTACTGGGGGTTGAACTCAGGGGCGTTCTACCTTCGAGCTACACCCCCAGCCCTATTTTTTATTCTTTATTTTGAAACCGGGTCTCACTAAGTTGCAGAGTGCCTCACTAGGTAGCTGAGGCTGGCCTCGAACCCGGATCCTCCGGTCTCAGCCTCCCGAATGCTGGGATTACAAGCGTGCGCCACCACGCCCGGCTTCCCCCCGACATTTTCTTTTTTTGCGGTACTAGGGATTGAACTCAGGGGCATTCTACCTCCGAGCTATACCCCCAGCCCTATTTTTTATTCTTTATTTTGAAACCAGGTCTCACTAAGTTGCAGAGTGCCTCAGAGTGCCAGCTGAGGCTGGCCGCGAACCCGGATCCTCGGGTCTCAACCTCCCAAATGCTGGGATTAAAAGCGTGCGCCACCATGCCCGGCTGCCCCCCTGACATTTTAGGGGCTGTCTGCTTAAACTAGGCAACGGGTGGGGGAACTGCTCCCCACCGAAGCTCGCACACAGGCACACAGCACCCCAACATGGGTATGTGCTCCTGGATGCCAGGTGACAGGTAGGGCTGGTGTGGATGTCATGCAGGACACATCTGCTCCGCAGTCGAAGCCAAGCCTGAGAGGGCTCCAGGGGTGCTGGCGGCCGGGGAAAGGGTAGGGAAGGCAGCCGAGAGGGGAATAGCAACTGCCATCCGGGCTTGGTGTTCTGGAAGGCGGCTGCCAAGGCTGGCCAGACATGATTGGCGCCTGCCCCCCGCCCCCAAGCGGGGCCCAGGCCAGTCACCCGGCTACACCAGCGAGGGCACTTGGCCTTCCTGCCCTGGCGCACAGCCAGCTTAGCTCAGACAAGAGGACTGTTTCTGAGAGAGCCCGTCTGTCGCTGGCTTGGCAGAGAGGCAGGCAGTGGCCCGATGGCTGGGCCAGACCTCAGGCTGGGGAGGCCACCTGTCCTGTCCAGCCGGCTCTTCCGGCCTGGCCCTGCCCTTGTGCCCACCCCCGGATTCCCCGACAGAGCCACCTTCCCCACCAGGCTCCCCGGGGTCGCTCCTCAGTCCCAGAGCATGGCTTTATCTCCTACTCTAAGTCCTGGTGTTGGCCCTGAGACCCCGGAGCCGGTGGCCCTGGCTCCCCAGGTGGAGGGGTGTCAGGTGGCACGCATGCTGGCATCGTGCTGCGCTGGCACCAGGCACGGCCCGGCAGGTGGTCCATCTTCATCTACCCTAAGTGTTATGGGTACCGGAGCACCTGCTGCCTGCCTGAGGCCGTGGGAGGTGCCACCTGCTATCGGGGCCATGGCTGCCTAGTGTCGGAGGTCTGGGCTGGGGGCTGTGGCTACAGGTTCCCTGCCCTACCATGGCCAAGTGTGTGGGGTCATGGCCGCGGACCAGGGAAGGGGCTGGGGGGTCATGTTCAGACATTGCCCCTCGACCTCATCCCAGATGTGACCCTGCCGATTCCAGAACCTCCTAAGTCCCCAGCTGGTGTCAGTGGGTGTGCGTGCATGGGCATGCCGTTACTGTCTGTTCCTCAGAGTTCTGCACGCAGGCCCGTGGGTGCTGTCGGCACAGGGAGGGCCACGCTCTGCTGATCCTGCAGTGAATTCCAGTCTAGCCCCATGGGCCGAGCACCTCTTTGTGCCTGGAACTGCGGGGTGCTAGCCTCCCCGGCTCAGAGGTCAAGAAGACCGTTCCCGGTCACTGTCGATGGGCACCTGGAGGGGTACACGAGCAGGTGGTGGACAGCACGGAGTCAGGCCTAGTGCTCCTGGGGCAGACAGGTGGGCCACTGCCCCGGCACCGTCAGTGATGGAAGCAGCAAAGGGGTCATGGGCAGAGGGGCAATCCTAAAGTTGGGGCCGGAAGGGGGTCCCAGGCTTTGCCCTTTGCAGCAGGGTAAAAGCATCGAGGGAAGCCTGCCTGGGGAAGGGCCCGAGCTTTGGCGGGGCTGTGGTGCAGGCTGGGTGTCTCCTGAGCACGGGGGGGAGGGGGGGACACGCACCTCCTTATCCGGCACCTGCAGAAGGTCGTGGGGAAGGATGTGGCTTTAGGGGTGGGTGGTGTGCTTGCAAGGGACAGACGCCATCCCTTCTCCAGCCCCAGGCCCCGCACCCGCTGGCACAGACAGCCCCCGCCGGCAGCTCTGCCGCCAGTGCTCCGGGCAGTTCTGGCTGTGCTGGCCGGCGCGTTGCCTAACGGTCCCGCCATTAGCACTAATGCCTTGCAGCCTGGCAGCCGAGGCAGCCGCAGAGCGTCCTGGAGCAGCAGGGACCCTGTGGCCGGTAAGGAGGGGGTGGCCACAGCCCCCCACCCGAGCACCCCAGGCAGTGGATGGGCAGGCAGGCGCGCTGTGGCAGGGAGGCAGGGCCCGGCCGGCCTGTGGTCACATCTGCACCTGCAGCTGCGGCATCTCGGGTGAGCTGGGAGCCGAGGGCCAGCCCCCTCCTGCCGCCTCTCAGGGTGCAAGTAAGCAGGGCCAGGGCAGGTATGGCCAGAGATGGGCCTGCACGGTCCCCGACATGGTACTGTCGGTGCAGCCTGGTCTGTGGCTCGACCCCTTCACATGCCGTGGCCAACCGACAGGCAGCACCGACAGCAGCCAGTCCTTTGCCCAACAGGGAAAGTAAAGCCTCACCTGGGTCTCACGGGGACTGTGGACCCATGCACAGGAGGTACGGGGGATCAAACCGAGGGGTCTCTACCACTGAGCGATACCCCCCAGCCCTCTATCTATCTACCTAATTAATTAATTTATTTAGAGATGAGGTCTTGCTAAGTTGCTGAGGGTCTCAGGCTGGCCTCAAACCTGCGATCCTCATGCCTTAGCCTCCTAAGTACTGGGGTTACAGACGTGTGCCACCGCACCTGGCTAGGAGTGGGTCTTTGAGCAACACTTCTCAGTATTCCTTGGGTGTCTACCTCGGAACTACACCTTCAGCTTTTTTTTTTTTTTTTTTTTTTTTTTTTTTGTGGTACTAGGGATAGAACTTAGAGGCATTCTACCTCCAAGCTATACCCATAACCCCTTTTATTTTTATTTTCGTGATACTGGAGATTGAGCCCAGGGATAGTCTACCTCTGAGTTGCACCCCCAGGCCTATTTTTTTTTTTTTCAGTACTAGGGATTCAACTCAGGGGCATTCTACCTCCGAGCTATACCCCCAGCCCTATTTCCTATTCTTTATTTTGAAACTGGGTTTCACTAAGTTGCGGAATGCTTCACTAGGTAGCTGAGGCTGGCCGCGAACCCGGATCCTCTGGTCTCAGCCACCCAGGCCTATTTTATTTTTATTTTGAAACAGGGTCTCTCTAGATTGATGAGAGTTTCACTACTTGTTCAGGCTGTCCCCAAACCTGCAATCCTCCTGTTTCAGCCTCCCAAGTACTGAGATTACAAGCGTGTGCCACCACACCTGGCTTCCCTTTTTATTTTTTGTTTTTGAAACAGGGTCTCACTAGGTTGCTATGGCTGGTCTTGAACCTGCAATCTTCCTATCTCAGTTTTTGGAGTATTAGGATTACAGGCATGTGCCATTGCTCCCGGCTTTACTTGTTCATCTTAAAAAAAAAA
The DNA here is from genome assembly GCA_004027655.1 of Graphiurus murinus. Lineage (NCBI taxonomy): Eukaryota > Metazoa > Chordata > Mammalia > Rodentia > Gliridae > Graphiurus > Graphiurus murinus. Next base: position 21,419 of record PVLC010008764.1, on the reverse strand, counting down.
AAAAAAAAAAAAAAAATCACCTGGAACAGGGTATGGTGGCGCACACCTGTAATCCCAGTACTTGGGAGGCTGAGACAGGAGGATTGCAGGTTTGAGGAGAGCCTTAGCAATGTAGTGAGACCCTCAGCAACTTAGTGAGATCCTGTTTCAAAAAACTAAAAAATAAAATGGGCTGGAGTGTAGCTTAGAGATAGAATGCCCGCAGGTTCAACCCCCAGCACCACCATCTCAAAATCACCTGGGCTGGGGTAGCTCAGCACTAGCGTGCTTGCAGAGCCTGCATGAGGTCCTGAGGTTGAGCCCCAGCATTGCAAGCAAAACATCTGTCCTTCCCAGCCCCATGTGAACTCCCCGAGCCACCATGTGGGCAAGGCAGGGAAGGCTCAGGGTGGCCTAGGGGAATGGGGGCGGGGACAGGGGACAAGGAGCAGGCTTAGGGGCCTAGATCACAGGCCTAACCCACCTGGTAAACTCAGGTAGGTTAGCCACCCTGCGCCCATTTCTTTAGCAGAGAGGTAGGGATAAGAGCCCCATCTGATTCCTGGTGTAGATTTGCCTAGATAGGCCCCGCCCAGAGGTGGGGGCAAGCAGGGGTCTGCCCTGCACCAGGAGGCATGGTGGACACAGGGAACCCTGACAATAGGTGTGGTCCCCAGGGCTCCAGCACCCCTGGACTGGGGCTTCCTGGGCTGGGAACAGTCTTGCCTCAGCCAGACATGCCCCAGGAAGCCGGCAGGTGTGTCCAGCCCCGGCCAGGAGCTGGTGGGTGACTGAGCCCCTTCTGAGCTCTTGTGGTGCAAGGAGAGGCTTGTGGGACTGTGGCGGCCTGGTCCCTTGGGCCCAGCTTGAGGGTCTCCAGGGAGGACAGGCTGCTGGTTCAGGGTGGGGATAGGGGATACACACAACACCTTCTCCCAGCGTCTCTTCCAGGTAACTGCATTAAAGTCTCAGACTGGGGAGTGCTGCAGTCCAGAGGCCTCTTTGACCCAGGGACTCTGGGCACCTTCTTTGGGAAGTGCCATTTTAGATCAGCGTATCCACTTACTCACCCCGCTGCTAGGAGTGACGGGGGCTCCTGTCTACACCACGTGCCCCAGGACTGAGACAGAGTCTGGGACTTGTGCTAAGCGTTGTAGAAAGGCTCCAGCTGTGCTCCATCAGCCCTCGGTGCCCCTCCAGTGCTCCTGGACAGCACCCCCCGCTCCCCTGCATTCTCCTGTGCCCTTGCCAGGGCGGCATGCCCTGTAGGAGGCAGGGTGCTGAGGTTCTTACCTTGATGTTGTCCTGCCAGCGGTGGGCCTTCTGGAAGGTCTCGGCAGCATCGGCCAGTCTCTGAGGGACAGAGCACAGGGAGGTCAGAGGCCGAGGCAGCTGCCTGTCCCATGCCCGTCCCAAAGCCTCCTCCACCCCCGGTGCCCCCTGGGGCCAGGCTGGCTCAGGGCCTCCCTTCCCCTCATCCCACCAGACCCTCAGAAATTCCTCAGCCCATCCAGGCATGGTGGTGCACACCTGTAATCTCAGTACTTGGGAAGCTGAGGCAAGAGGATCACAGGTTCAAGGTCAGTCTCAGCAACTTAGTGAGACACTGTTTCCAGATGTAAAAAAAAAAAGGCAGGGGGTGTAGCTCAGAGGTAGAATGAATGTCCCTGAATTCAACCTCCAGTCTTTAAAAAAAAAAAAAAAAAAATTGGTTTACTGGGCGTAGTGGCACATGCCTGTAATTCCAGAACTTGGGAGGCTGAGACAGGGGGATGGCAAGTTGCAGGACAGCCTCAGCAACTAAGTGAGGCTCTCAGTAACTCAGTGAGACCCTGTTTCAAAAAATAGAATAGGTCTGGGAATGTAGCTCAGAGGTAGAATGCTCCTGGGTTCAATCCCTAGTACCACACACACACACACACACACACACACACACACACACACACATTGGTTCCATAATTTAGCTATTGTGAATTGTGCTGCTGTAAACATGGACACGAATGTATCACTACAGCATTCTGACTTTAATTCTTTTGGGAAGACACCAAGGGGTGGCAAAGCTGGGTCATACAGTGGTTCCATTCCTCATCTTTTGAGTAACCCCCATACTGATCTCCACAGCGGTTATACTAACTCGCAATCCCACCAAAAGTGTGTAGGAGTTCCGACTTCCCCACACCCTCGCCAGCTTTTCCTACCGTGCGGGGAGGGGGAGAGGTGGGGCGGGATCCGGAGGAAAACACACCAAGTGCTGTGTGCGTGTATGTTTATATCACTTTGAATCACACTATGGTGTGTAATTACAATAGAGGTATGAAAACAACATTTTTAAAAAGGCTGGAGAAGTCGGGCATGTAATCCTAGTACTCGGGAGGTTGAGACAGGAGGATGGCCGGCTCAAGGCCAGCCTCAGCAATTTAGCGAGGCCTTCTGCAACTTACTGAGACCTTGTTTTACAATAAAAGATAAAATAGGGCTTGGGGTGTAGCTCAGCGGCAGAATGCCCCTGGGTTCAATCCCAGCACCACAATAGATAGATAGATGGATGGATGGATGGATGGATGGATGGACGGACGGACGGACGGACGGATGGACGGACAGACAGACAGGGCTGGAGGTATAGCTCAGAGGTAGAGAGCCCCTGGGTTCAATCCCTAGTTTCTCTCTCTCTCTCTCTCACACACACACACACACACACACACACACTTCCTCAGCCTAGCCTGCTGTGAGGGCCCCTCCTGACCACCGCTGACTTCTCGTGGAGAGGGGAGGCCTGCTCGGAATAGCACCAAGAGGTTTCTCTGAGACTTTGCCACTTTTTCTTTTTTGCAGCACTGGGGATTGAACCCAGGGGCATTCTACCTCCAAGCTACACCCCCAGCCCTATTCTTTTATTTAATTTTTTTATTCTTTATTTTGAAACAGGGTCTCAGTAAGTTGTGGAGGGCCTTACGTAGTTGAGGCTGACCTCGAACCCGGATCCTCCAGTCTCAGCCTCCCAAGTACTGGGATTACAAGTGTGCGCCACCACGCCCGGTGACTTTGCCACTCTTCAGCCCAGCAATGTCCCCTGCCCAGAAGATGGCATAGGCACCCAGGCCTGTTCAGGCCCCAGCAGCACCCTACCCCTACAAACCAGTGCTACCCCCCCACCCCCACCAAATCAAGGGTGAACCTCACAAGTTACAGAGTGCCTCCCTGTGCTCCTGGCCTGGCCCACCCAGGCCCATGGGCCATCTCCCAGGTCCCCTGAGTCCTGTCCCACAGGGTCCCAGGTCCTCCATCCACATGAGCCAGGCTGGTGCAGAGCGCCCGAGAGCAAGCCGGGGCCTGTCCTGCCACACCCGTCACTGGGCATGGCCGGGGCCAGGCTATGCTGGAACACGAAGCTGTAACAGCCCAGCCTGTTGCTCACAGATCACCGTCTGGAGGGGAAAGTGACTCCTAATGGGGCGGAGGCCCCCAAGCAGCCGAGGCTGAGGGCCCGCCTCAGGGCTGGGTGGGGGAGCTCGGTGGTCAGAAGGCTTGTGGAGGGGCCCTCTGGGGTCTCCCGACGTCCTGCTAATCCTAATGACAATCAATACTGTGAATGGGCCACCCACTGCAGGCCACGCCCTCCTCCAGCCGGCCCAGGAGCCGTCATTGTTCACAGTGCGCCTGTCAATCATGGCTCTCCTCAGAGAGGGCGCCCAGGCACAGGACAGCCAGGAGCCCACCCCAGGCCACACAGCGCCCCGGGCCAGCCTCACCATCGATCGCATCCACCTTGCTCAGCCCATGCCTGATCCAAAGGCCACCCCTGCAGGCGCCTGTGCCCGTGAGGCAGGTGGCTCTTGGCCCTCGCCCCAGCCCTCCTCAGAAAGCCCGGTCCCTTGGTATTTGGGACACCTTGTCCCTACCCACCAGCCCAGAGGAACAGGGTCTAATAAAGCCTGACAGTTGTCTTTTAGGAGAAAATGGGAGGTGGGAGGCGGTAGGTCACCTTTCCCCTTTGAAGCGTGGGACAGGAGGGTGCCGAGAGGGAGCCCTGTGGAGCCGTGGCCACACTCTCCTGGAGCAGGATGTCAGCCAGGCAGGGAGGGGGCTGTCAGGGCCATCCCCACCTCTGCTGGGCCTGGCTCCCCGACCCCCAGGCCAAGATCACGGAATGGTGGGCAGGCTGTGAGGCTGGGGGTCTGGGGCCGCGGTGAGAGAGTGCTTCCTGGCGCCAAAGCCCCTCCCTCACCAGGCTGAGCCTCCCCGGCCTCTGCCTCCTCCTTCTCCTGTCCTCCACCCACCTTCACTCACAGCCTCACTGGGCCTTCGGGACCACGGGCCTCTCTCCTCCCTGAGGCCTCCAATCCTGGCCCTGCCCGAGCTCCTGAGTTCTCCCCAGGGATGGGGCTTAAGTCACCCCCGCCGTGGGAATAGGTCCACCCCCTCGGAGCCTCACCTCCTACCTCCCACCTGGACATCTCTCAGACCACCTGCTCACCCCAGCCCAGCTCTGTTCCACGCCGGAACCTGCGTCCTGCTGCGTCTACTCCCTACCTGGAGGCACCCGGAGCCTCATCTCAGAGTGGAGGTACGACCACGTGTCTGTCCCCGACCCCAAGCTCCTCGGAAGCTCCTCCTTGCGCCGCACATAAAAGGAACAGCTTTCTTGAGGCTCCGTAGGTGCCAAGCTAGCACCTGGCCTGGAAGATCTGTAAGGCCCAAGAGGCAGCTCGAGGGTGCACCTCCAGGGGTGAGCCTTGGACAACCATTGTGTCCCCCTTTTTTACCTAGTCACCCACTACCTTCCCAGAGATGCCACATCTACCTCAGAGTGGGCCTGGGGGTCCCTGAGGCTCCACGGAGGCCGCTGCCCTTCACAGGGAGGGGTGCTGTGGGTCAGAGTGAGGAAGCCGCGTCGGGTCTCTTACCCTAGAAAAGTCACAGGGGAGACGGGGCTGCAGACACCAAGGGATACTAGTGTAAACCTCCAGATGGGGCGGTGGACCTGCGGAACTGTCCCCTCCCACATCGACACCGTGCCTGGCCAGGAGGTGTGCCAGTTCTCACTCAGCTCTGACCTCGAGAGGGACAAGCCCAAGAACACGGCAGGGAGGGGCTCCCGGCCCCAGCAGACAATGCAAGCGAGCCCCAGAGAGGGTGGCCCCCGCCCCCAGCCTCCTTGAACTCACAGAGTCCCGCAGGCTCCAAGGCCAGGGTCAGCCCGCTGACTCGTGAATAACGGAGTCGCAATAGCCACGGCAAAAGGATTACTTTTAATCCTCAGTAACGATCAAGCCATTATTATTTTTTCAGTGTTACAGATCAATCAGTCCATCCCCGGGCGCTGGACGTGTGCAAACTGCTAAACCGGCAGGCCGGCAGCGCGGGCAGGAGGAAGGGCCGGGCAGGGGGATGGGGGGGAGCGGCAGGCAGAGGCTGAGGCCCGTCAGGCGGAGCACCAGAGGGAGAGAGGCCCCGGCACCCACCGTGAGCACCAGGGGCCTCTGTGGTGCTCTCGGCCCAGAGCCCTGGCCTGGTTCAGAGTGGCGTCACCTCTCGGGTCCTTGTTTTGTCCTGTGTGCTGCAGGCAATGGCAGTGCCCATTCAAGGGGGGGTAGGTGCCTTCAACCTGCGCAGGCGCCTGTAGGTTCCCTGTCCACTGGGGTTTCCATTGCAGACTCTTGTCCACCTGTGGACCTTCCTCTCTTAACCATTCTTTCTGCTGGTCAGCCCTATCAGACTGTCACCTTCTTTGGAAGCTCCTCCTCCTCCTCCTCCTCCTCCTCCTCCTCCTCCTCCTCCTCCTCCTCCTCCCTTTCTTTCTTCTCCTTCTTCTTGGTACTAGAGATGGAACCTGAGGGCATTCTACCTCTGAGCTACACCCCCAGCCTGATTTTACTTTTTTATTTTTTTTGCGGTACTGAGGATGGAACCCAGGGGCATTCTACCTCCGACCTACACCCCCAGGCCTATTTTTTATTCTTTATTTTGAAACAGGGTCTCACTAAGTTGAGGAGGGCCTCACTAAGCAGCTGAGGCTGGCCTCAAACCCAGATCCTCCAGTCTCAGCCTCTCAAATGCTGGAATTACAAGCGTGCGCCAGCATGCCCGGCTTATTTATTTATTTTTTTTACTTTGTTTTGTTTTACAGTACTGGGGGTTGAACCCAGGGGCATTCTACCTCTGAGCTACATCCCCAAGTCCTATTTTTTTACTCTTTTTCTTTTCTTTTTTTTTTTTTTTTTTTTTTTTTTTTGTGGAACTGGGGATTGAACTCGGGGCATTCTACCTTCGAGCTATACCCCCAGCCCTATTTTTTATTCTTCATTTTGAAACCGAGTCTCACTAAGTTGCGGAGAGCCTCACTAGGTAGCTGAGGCTGGCCGCGAACCCGGATCCTCCGGTCTCAGCCTCCCGAATGCTGGGATTACAAGCGTGCGCCACCACGCCCGGCTCTATTTTTTTACTCTTTATTTTGAAACAGAGTCTCATTAAGTTGCAGAGAGCCTCACTAAGTAGCTGAGGCTGGCTGAGAACTTGGATCCTCCGGTCTCAGCCTCCCAAGTACTGGGATTGCAAGAGTGCGCCGCCACCACGCCTGGCTTTTTTTTTTTTTTAACTTTGAAACAGAGTCTCCCTAAGTTGCCAAGGGCCTCACTAAGCTTTTATTCTTCTTTCCTTTGGTACTGGGGATCGAACCCAGAGACATTCTACCTCTGAGCTACACTCCTGCCTTTTTAAAATTTATTTTTGTTTTTATTTTATTTTATTTTTGTGTGTGTGGTACTGGGAATGGAATCCAGGGGTATTCTGCCACTGAGTTTTACCCCAGGACCTATTTTATTATTTTATTTTGAAACAGGGTCTCACTAAGTTGTAGAGGGTGGCTGCAAACCTGCAATCCTCCTGTCTCAGCCTCCCAAGTACTGGGATTATAAATGTATGCCACTACACTGGCTATTTCTTTATTTATTTTTGTGGTACTGGGGATGGGACCCAGGGGCATTCTACCTCTGAGCTACACCCCTAGCTCTATTTTTAACTCTTTATTTTGAAACAGGGTCTAAGTAGTTGAGGCTAGCTGCAAACCTGTGATCCTTCTGTCTCAGCCTCCCAAGTATTGGGATTACAAGTGTGTGCCACCACGCTTGGCTTCTTTCTTTATTTTTGAAACAGGGTCTTGCTAAGTTGCCAAGGCTGACCTTGAACCTGTAATCCTCCTGTCCCAGCCTCTCAAGTACTGGGCTTACAGGCGTGGACAAGTCCTTAGGCAGGAGCCTCCAAGTTTAGCCCCACCTGCCTGTCCCAGGCTGGATACTCACAGCCTTGAGGCCTGCTCAGGGAAGGCTGGGAGGCCATGCTCATTCCACCCCACGGCATCCAGTAGGTGCATAATGCATGTCTGCTCAACCAAGGGGAGGGCAGCTCTGCATCTGGGTTGAGACCCAGGTTGAACTCGGCTCTGCCTGGCCGGGGGTGACTGCAGGTGTGCAGCTGAACTGCTTGGAGTCTTTTCCTCACTACATCCTGGGGGACGAGGGCAGCCTGAGAAAATGTGGCCGCTCTGCAGCCGCTGGTGGTGCCTGGCCTGACCTGCGACGTCCCCACCGTGGTCACTGTGTTGGAGGGAACGGCAGCAGGCTCACAGCCAAGTCCATCGGGATAACAGCGGGCATTTCAGAGGCAATTATCAGAGAGTTTCACTTAACAATCAATTTCCCCCAGCACCGGGGACTGTTCTTACAAGCAAAGGCAAGAAAGACGAGGGCAGGCGGTGACTGGGCTGGGGACAATACGCTCCTGGGGAGCAGCCCCTCCACCTGTACCTTCAAATCTCACCAAGTTAACCGTCGTCGTTGTTGTCATCAGGGAACTGAGACAGACAATGAGGTGGGATCAGAGATCTGGGGCCATGGTGGTCAGGTCCCCTGCATGCTGGGCGGGACGGGCTGAGGATCAGGGCAGAGGAACTCAGACCTGCCACGCTCTTGAACAGCCTGCTGCTCCCCAAGGCTGGGTGCTCCTCTTGTCTGCGGTCTCCCTCCCCCTCCCCCCTCACTCGGGACCCCCTTCCCCCTGGCCAGTGGCCCGAGGGCTCAAGGAGCAACTGCCCGTCAAACAGGACTCGTTAACTGTACAGCCCACAGGGAGAGACCGCGGGAGTTTTTAATTGGTTACAGCTACTCCTGCTTCTGAGAGGAGATGAGAGGCTTAGTGTAAAAGGCCCCGAACTCATGGGGCGCAGGATTCGGAGATCTGGGGCGCTGGTGGCTGAGCTGGGCAGACGCCGCAATGGAGGGGGCCTCTGAGGTGGGGGCTGGAGCTGCAAGTCCAGAGTGGAGTACTAACTCCGCACAGATGCCTGAGAACACTACCAGAGGCGACAAGGACGGGCCAGCGGCAGGCTTCCCCCTGTGGCAGGCGTGGAGCCGCAAGAAGCCTAAGAAACGGGTTCTTCTGCAGGTGAGGGGATGCAGAGCAACAGGGCCGCTGCCCCAGGCCCTGGTCAGGAAGTGGTGGAGGGGCCAAGCGCAGCAGTTGGACAGTGGACACCCCAGAGAAGGAGCTGGTTGGCTCAGCTGCCCTCCCACCTCCCCAGAGGGGTCGGCTTTGCCCTTCCTGGCCTCCCAGGTGCGACCCCAAGCCCACTCCTCAACCTCGATGTCGCTGGGTGGACTCCAGGGGTCCCCAGCAGCTCCCGCCCAGCCCGGCATCGTCCCCTCCCTGCTCGAAGCTCTGTATTATTGTGCACTGATAGATACTAAATACAGATTTCCAATTTCCAGGGCTGTTATGGTCTAATGAGTAAATAATATACATATTTAAAACTGTCTAAAAACATATCTGCATAATTAAAATATCTGCATAATAACGAAGCAAGAAGCAGCTCAGCAAGGAGGGAGTCGGAGCCCCAGGGCTGACAATGGGGGCGGAAGTGCTGGCGGGGCCGGGGCACCAGGCTCGGCGGGCCTCTCCCTCTCACAGCCTCGGCCTTCAGTGAACATCAGCGTGCCCGTCCGCTGCCCCACTGCATGCAGGAGCAGCATGCAGGTGGGCGGACAGCGCCTGCTACGTGAGCGATGGCCACCTCGATGGCTCTGGTCGCTGCCACCATCTGCAGCACACGATGTGTTCAGAGCTTTCCGGGCACAACCTCACCCCCCACGATCTCTGGAGGGCACACCCCGTCCCAGTCCCCTCTTCTGCTGAGTTCTGAGGATGGAGAGAAGTGACCGGATGGTCAGAGTGGGCTGTGCAGGTTCCTGTGACTTACGGGTGGCCACTCAGCCTGTCCTGTCCTGCAGGATTCTTCCTTCCCCCCTCGCTGCACCCATACCGGACACACTGGGTTCCCGTCCCACGATGCAGCTTAGCATGCCGCCCTCTCTGAATCAGCTCTGCTTCCAGCTCACAGACAAAACCACTACCAGAACAATGGAAGCCACTCGTATCCCAGTCTAAAATTCCAGCGACCAACAACTGCGAGGGAAATAAGCCGCCCTGGCACGGAGGCGCGGGGGAAGGCCTCACGTGAGGCCCTGGCTCTTGCTGGCAGCAACAAGCCCTCTGACCTTTTCCCTCACTGGCTGTGCACGCCCTCCATCAGTTGATTAAAAAAAAAAATTTAGTAAAATGGATTTCTTTTCTTAGAAAATAAAAAAGGTCAGGATAGATGTAGCAGGGAAAAACTCATTGGAGCTGTGGTCTCTACTCCCGGGCCTGGGCTTGGTTATTGATTCCTGCACGTCTCGGTGTCACTCGGAAGAGGACAGCCTGTGTTTTAGTTTTCCAGGAAGAATGTGAAGAGAGGGTGGTGGCCTGTGGCAGAGACGGGGAGGGCAAGACCTTGACCAAGCAGCATGGGCTATGGGGTGTCGCAGAGGTTTGGATTTCAAACCAGACAGGATTTCCTAGTTGGGGACTGTAGGACAGGTCTGGTTGTCTGGCTGCAGGTCCTTGCCCTGCCTGGTTATGCTGCTGCTCCCGGGTCCCTGTTGAGCACCCGAGAGAGGTGTTCCAACGAGAAATACACAGTACACCTGATGAATGATGACGAATTTCGGGTCTGTGTTTGGGCTGCGGCCCCTGGAGGATTCTTGTACGGAGGGGCTTTTGGTCCAGGGTACTTCCCTGCCCAGAACAATCCCGCAGGGGCACAAACGAGTGAGAACCTACTAACCGCGCTCGAACCCTGGCCTGAAACCCGTGTATCTCTGCCGGTGAATCAGCTCCAGGTGGGCCAGGTGGAATTTCTCCTGATTTTGCTAGTTTGGGCAGTCTTCCTCCCTTTGGATTAGGACCTGGTATAACTCAGCAAAGTGTCTCTCATCCCTTAAACAGCCACACGGATGTCATAGGGGAAGGGATCAGGGTGACGGGACGTTATCGGAGTGCACCTGGGAACACGCTGACACCTCTTGGCCTTCACTTGTCAGGCTGCTTCTGGAGACAGACGTGTGTGTGTGTGTGTGTGTGTGTGTGTGTGTGTGAGTGTGTGTCCGCAAACACGTGTGTGTGTGATGATGCTGCCTCTGCTCCTCCTCATACTTTGGAGTTGGTGTTCAGGAACCTTCTCCAGGAAGCCAGGAGGTGTGCCAGGCTGGGTGGGCCCCCATCACTGCGTATACATCTGACTCCATCTCAAATGTCCCTCAGGGACTTGAATCATGGGTCTATGTGGCCCCAGGGCTGGACAGGGGCCAGTTCGGGGTTGAATTCAGAGGCATTCTACCTTCGTGCTACATCCCCAGCCCTATTTTTTTTTTTTTTTTTTTTTTTTTTTTTGCGGTACTGGGGATTGAACTCAGGGGCATTCTACCTCCGAGCTACACCCCCAGCCCTATTTTTTATTCTTTATTTTGAAACAGGGTCTCACTAAGTTGAGGAGTTCCTCACTAGGTAGCTGAGGCTGGCCGCGAACCCGGATCCTCCAGTCTCAGCCTCCCGAATGCTGGGATTACAAGCATGCGCCACCACGCCCGGCTCCCCAGCCCTATTTTATTTTTTATTTGGAAATAGGCTCTTACTGAGTTGATGCGAGCCTCGCTGAGTTGCTGAGGCTGGCTTTGAACCCGTGATGGTCCTCCTCTCTCAACCTCCCAAGTACTGGGATTGTAGGCATGCACCACCACACCTGGCTATCAGTGCAGTTCTAAGCAGCCTCCAGTCATGGTTCATGGGGCAGGGACGGGTCAGGAGGTTTGAGGCAATTTAGGGAGGCCCTCTGCAACTCAGTGAGACCCTGTTTCGAAATAAGAGAAAAAAATTAAAATTGGGCCGGGGGATGTAGCTCCGAGGTATAATGCCTCTGGGTTCCATCCCCTGTAACACACACACACACACACACACACACACACACACACAAAGGGCTAGGGGTGTTGCTCAGAGGTAGAATGTCCCTGGGTTCAATTCCCAGTTACACTCCCCCACCCACACAGCCACTGGGCTCTGCTGGAGTGAGAAACTGGGGTGGTGGCCATACATGCCTCATCTGGACAAGGGAGGCACAAATTGAGTCCCTGGGGAACAGGTTCCCCCTGCCCTGGCCCAAGGCCAGTACATTCTTCTGACATCACTCAATTTCTTGCCCAAGAAGGCTTCTCAGCTATCTCTTTGCCCATGCCGATGTTTTATGTTATTTATTTATTTTTTGCGGTACTGGGGATTGAACTCAGGGGCATTCTACCTCCGAGCTATTTTTTATTCTTTATTTTGAAACAGGGTCTCACTAAGTTGCAGAGTGCCTCACTAGGTAGTTGAGGCTGGCCACGAACCTGGATCCTCCGGGCTCAGCCTCCCAAATGCTACCATGATGACGTTTTGGGGACAGGACATGGGATGGTGGCAGTTCCTGTTGGAAGGGGTTGATGTGACCCTCGCTCTTTCCTGTTGACTGCTGCTTACTGTGTGCCTGGCCGGTTCACATTCAGGGAGCAGTCCAGACGAGGCCCTGCTGCCATGGGGCGTACCATCAAGCTGTCACTTTACAACCTTCTATCTTTCCACTGCTGCCCTGAACATAGAACTTGCTAGAGGATGCTGCTGCTTGGGTCTGCGAATTCACCAGCGGAAATTTAAGAGTGCTAGGAAGTTCGTCTGCAATGGGATAGATTCCCGCCAGAAAGCAGAGTCCAAGGCCCCCACCCAACTAGAGCCCAAGCCCCCGCCCAGCCACTAGGCTCCCATCCCACGATGTTATTTTTATACTTTTTCCTAAAACACAGCCCGAGCAGGCCCTTCTCGACTCTATTAACATTAGGAATCTAATCAGTAATCAGGCAGCTCATAATTTTCTGATTAGCTCTGATTAGGCCCAACCTCAGGAGAAGGAGTGGGGCAGTGAAGAGGGGGGCGGGGCCGGACTCACGGGGATGTGCCTGAGGGGGCGCTGGCCGGGGCTGGGGTGGAGGGCAGTGGGGAAGGGCCCCGCCCTACTGTGGCCCATCCTGGGAAAGCATAGGGAGTAGAGTCTTGGGCTGCAGTGGGTCAGAGGGCAACAGGGGTCAGAGGGCAGCAGACCACCTTGCAGCAGGGGCCCCAGGGCAGATTGGGCCAGAACTTTCAGCACCCTGGACAGGGACAGGTGGGTGGGGCAGGCTGCCCGCCGGGTTGGGATTGGGCAATGACCTGAGTTGCGCTCCAGGAATGAGCCTGGGCACAGCTTTGAGTGATGGTGACAGAGACAGATGGTGTGGGCCTGCTCAGAGGGCTTCAACAGGTGTCCTAGGACACGGAGAGATGGCCCGGGCCACTCTTGCTGCGCACGCCACAGGCAGGGCCTGTCTTGATGATCAGTACCTTCAACACGGAGACCACGAGGTCAAGGCCCATTGGGTCTCCCACGATGGGGTAGCCAAGGCCCGGAGGGCCTGCCCAGGTCATGGGGGGACAGAGCAGGAGCCTATACTGAGGTCCCTTTGTCACCTTTGTCATGCTCCTATGGAAACAAGGTACTGACCAAACCAGACCTCCTCGGCCTGCCCTCCTGGGGCTGCTGGATGACCATGAAACCCCTCAGTCCACTGTGCTCCCTACGGGCTAGACTCGTTGGAACCACATCTTGGAGCCCTTTCAGGTCAGGGTCAGAGTGGCTCTGCTCCTGACCTGGCCTGGGATCACGGGCTGCCACCTCTCATAGGCTGTAACCATACGGGTGACCTCTGATGGGCCCGCTAGAGGAGAGGCACACGGCTAATGCCATGCAAATTGGCACGGAGGCAATCAGTCTGACTCTGAAAGCTGCCCCACCGGCCGCGGGCTGGCTCATTGTCTTTTCTGTCAATTTGCATCTCATTACCCAGAAGGCTGTGCTCACTGGAGGTTAAAAGAGAAAGAGAACCAAGCAAGCCCCACTGTGCCCTGCCTCCAGTGAGGACACAGCCCACGAGTGGGTGGAGGCTGCTGGGTGGACCGCCCCCAGAGGTACTCTCCACAGACAGCCCTGCCCGTCCTACCCACCATTACCACCACCAGAATGTGACTCCCAATTCACCATCACCATCACCCTCATCTCTCCTGCTGTTCCTCCTTAACTTCCACCCAAATCTCCATGATCTCTCCATCACCACTGCCAACATTACTTCCCCATCAATGTCCCTCCCATCACCATGACTACCATCAGCACCAGTTCCAGCATCTCTAACTTCATCCCCGTCCTTACTACCACCACCCACGACCAAAGTCGCCTCCATCACCCCCTTGACTGCCACCACCCATCACCTTCATCACTGCCATCACTCCAACCACCACCCCATGGCCACCTCTGGTCCTGTTTCCTGGTGATCGCCGCCGCCACCACCACTCCTGCCGCTACCTGCACCCTCGCCCCTACAACCCTGAGACTAGTCTGATGAGCAGAGACCCCCTTCGGCTTTCTCTGCCCGTCCCCTCCAGCATCATCGGGGCGTTAGGGGATCTGTAAACAAAGGAGGCATTGAACGAGGCTCCTAATCAAGCTGAGCTAGGCCTGGAGGTCAGAGTCTATCCCTAGGTGCCTCAGGAAGGTCAGGGGTGAAGCGGGGTGTCCCAGGAGAGAATGGGCTTTCATTTACTCCCCTATTCCAGCAGGACCCAGGGCTGGGCTGAGAGATCAGTGACCAGGATGCCTCATGGGGCAGGGCCAGGTGTGACATGGAGGGCTGATGCAGCTCTCTGAATTTTTTTTTTTTTTTTTTTTTTTGCGGTACTGGGGATTGAACCCAGGGGCATTCTACCTCTGAGCTACACCCCCAGCCCTATTTTTTTTACTCTTTATTTTGAAACAGGGTCTCACTAAGTTGTGGAGGGCCTCACAAAGTAGCTGAGGCTGGCCGAGAACCCGGATCCTCCAGTCTCAGCCTCCCAAGTACAGGGATTACAAGCGTGCGCCACCACGCCTGGCTTAGCTCTCTGAATCTTGATCACCTCATCTCCGGAATGGGCTTCTAACTGTGACCTCATGAGGCGGTGAGGGAGAAGGGGGAAGACAGGAGGGGTGGAGCATCCCTAGCGGCTCCCTGGGAGAGGGGGAGGGGAGGCTAAGCCAGGAGGGCTCTGGGAAGAGAGGCCGGACGGAGGGGGCAGGGAGGTGTTCCACGCGGGAGTTTCAGCGGGGCAACTTGTGGAGGTGGGAACAAGGGGCCTCTCTGGGCGGTGGGTGCCCAGGATTTATGCCCCTGGGGCCTGTCTTTTCTGCATGGCCATGCTCCTTCCAGGGTACCATGCCATTCTCTGTTCCTTATTTCACACAATGCTTCCTCAAAGCCCCATGGAGCCCAGTCATTGTCCTCGTCCCACCCACAGGGATGCCATGGCTCAGAGAGGGCGAGTCACTTGTCAAGTCCACACAGCGGTCACATGGCAGAACTCAATTATCTGGCATCCAGCTTTTCTACACCGGAGCTGGGCTCTGCCCGTTCCCTGCCTCCGCGGACAGCGAGGCCGAGAGATGAGGCTGGACCGTGGTGGAGCCTGGGCTCCGCAAAGAGGTCACTTGGAAGAGTGGGAGTTGGAGCTAGATCTTTCCACCCGGGCTGTGGCCATGCGGGGCCTGGATACCTAAGAGCCTGCCCGGTGGCTTTGGCGGTGTTGGCATAGACACCGTCCTGGACACACAGCTGGGCACCGGCTGGCCCGGGGGCGGTGCTGGGGGCCCAGGTAGAGGTGACAGGCACACAAAGGCCTGGATGCGGAGGGCGGGCGGGCGCAGCTGGGCTGCTGGGGGACACGCCCAGGGTAAAAGCTGCTCTGAATCCTGGCTGCGTCCTGCTGCTGCAATCAGCCCCGACACTTGGTTATTATGAGGAGTAAAGGCGGCCGGCGGGACAGCTGGAGCCGTGGCGACAACGTTTAAGGCGTTTGTCAGAGCTGTGGGACATGGGCTGCCAGGCACTAATGGCTTCTGTGCGCTGCTGCCAAGTGAGAGGAGGGCGGGCAGGCGGAGGCGGCCTCGCTCCTGCCCGGGCCTCCTGCCCGCCCCAAGCTGTGTGGTTGCTCCACGACAGGTAGGGCCCACCTGGGCCTCGCGGATGCCTAGCAACGGCCACAGCACCACGGCACGGGCTGGGGAGGGCGGGGCAGCAGCCGCATGGCGCATGCCTGCCCACATAGGCCCTCTGCCACCCCCATCTCCATCGGGGCTGCGGGCCTCTCCCCTGGGGTGAGGTCTGGGAGTCAAGTCTCCATCCCCCCGGGGAAGGGACCCTTCCTCCCAGCCTGCTTGGTCTCTAGACTTCTCAATCCTTTGTCCTGGACTCTGTGGGGGAAGAGCCACCCTGGGCTCAGGCCTCTCCTAAGTGATGACTTCAGCCTTTCTGGCCCCAGATTTCCTCCCTGTAAGATGGGAAGATGGCACCACCCACTCAGGGAGCCTGGCCAATTTTGTTTTTTTTTGGGTGGCATTGGCGATTGAACCCAGAGGCATTCTACCTTCAAGCTACACCCCCAGCCCAATTTTCTTTTTTGTAGTATTGGGGATGGAACCCAGGGGCATTCTACCTCCGAGCTACACCCCCAGCCCTATTTTTTATTCTTTATTTTGAAACCGGGCCTCACTAAATTGCGGAGGGCCTCACTAGTAGCTGAGGCTGGCCACGAACCTGGATCCTCCGGTCTCAGCCTCCCAAATGCTGGGATTACAAGCGTGCGCCACCATACCCGGCTCCCCAGCTCTATTTTTTATTCTTTATTTTGAAACAAGGTCTCACTAAGTTCCAGGGGACCTCACTAAGTAGCTGAGGCTGGCTACGAACCTGCGATCCTCCTGTCTCAGCCTCCCAAGTACTGGGATTACAAGCATGTGCCACTATGCTCGGCTCCTAGCCCAATTTCATTTCTTATTTGGAAATGGTCTTGCTTGGTTGATAAGTCTCACTACGTGCTGAGGCTGTTCTTGAACCTGCGATTCTCCTGTCTCAGCCTCTGAAGTACAGGGATTACAGGTGTGCGCCACCCTGCCTGGGAGCCTGGCCATATTAAGGAGAAAGCCCAGGTGAACACAGATGGGCTCGCTGGACACAGAAGCCAGAGGGCTTATGAAGAGGGTCTGGGTCGGAGATGGGGCTCTGAGGTAGAGCGCCTGCCTAGCCTGGACTCTCACCTTTGGCCAAACAACTACCTTATTGACCCAAACTGTGCACCTACGGGGCAGCTGGGGGAGCTGGGACAGGACTACATTTTCTTTTTCTTTTTTTGGTACTGAGGATTGAACCCAACTGTGCTCTACCACTGCGCGGCACCCCAGCCCATTTTATTTTGAGACAGGGTCTCGCTAAGTTGCCAAGGCTGGCCTCGAATCTGCTATCCTCCTGCCTGTGCCTCCAAGTGCTAGGATTATGGGCAGGTGCCACGGCACCCAGCTCCTCTTTCTTCTTCTTCTTCTTTTTTTTTTTTTTTTTTTTTTGCGGTACTGGGGATTGAACTCAGGGGCATTCTACCTCCGAGCTATACCCCCAGCCCTATTTTTTTTTTATTCTTTATTTTGAAACAGGGTCTCACTAAGTTTCGGAGTGCCTCACTAGGTAGCTGAGGCTGGCCTCGAACCCGGATCCTCCGGTCTCAGCCTCCCGAATGCTGGGATTACAAGCGTGCGCCACCACGCCCGGCTTCTTCTTTCTTCTTTCAACTAACACTTTTGTGACCCATGCTGGGTTCTAGAGACACAGGATGAGTAGGGCCTGGCCTACTCGCAGAGTTCCTGGTGCAGGGGTGGGACTCCCACTTGTCTCCGAGCTTCTCTCCCCACCGAGCTCAGGCACGGTACCTACTTGGACAAGGGAATCCAGGGCACCAGTCCTGGCCAGCTGCCTACCAGGTGCCTTTGGGATCCCAGTTAGTCACACGTCACCACCCCGACTCTGGGAACAGGGCCGGTGCTGCTGGTCCACTTCTCAGAAGAAGGAAGCTGAGGACAATGTAGTGAGTGTCCACAGTCCACAAAGCTGCGGCCCAAACCCAGGTCAGCTCAACGGCTGGGCCAGGGGCGCAGCGCTGCAGCCTGCAATGGCCACACTCGTGTGACCAGCGAGTCCAGCACTGCCCAGAGCCCCTGGAACTCCACAGCTGAAACAGATGGAGTTCTGAGGCCTGAGGAGGAGGGACCTCCCCAGGGTCACACTGGAGCCTGCGTACTAGCTCCCAGGCCCTTCTCTTAGTTGTGTGGGGTTGAGGAGCACCATCCTGAGTCTCCCAAGGGCCATTCCATGGCAAGCTTGGACTAGGCTACCATGGGGAGCTGACCCAAACACCCCACCTCCTCCGGGTATCCCTTTTTTCTTTGGCTTCCAGGAGGCTCAGAGTCAACTGGTAAGGCTCAACTAGAGCAAACGCCTGGCCCTCCAAGCTGCTCCCGTTGCCCTTTTTTTATTCCTATTCTATGTGGAGAGCAATTCAATGTGTTGCCAACTGAATTGGGGAATCAACCCAGTTAAACTGCTCCCTGCCAGCGACACCAGCTCAGCAAGATGGTTTGCTTGGTGACACCAGACTGCGGGGGGGGGGGAGCGAGGTGGGGGGCTGTTCCAAGTCACCACCCAAAGATGGTGGGGCCAGCATCTGGCGGGCACAGGCTCTTTCCCTGGAAAACGAGGCGCTTCCTATTGAGATAACGAATTGCTCCATTTAGATCCAAATTAACCTCCCCAATTACCCTGTTCTCCCCCACACTCACCAGATAGACCCCCCCACCCAGCTGGCCGGCCCAGTCAGCCTCAGCGGGGCCGGCAGGTGCCCTCCCTCAACCACCATGATTTCTTTTCTTTCTTCCTTTATTTTTGGGGGTGGGGCAGGGTGGGGGGAGGACTGGGAAACTCGATGCAGCTGCCACACTGAGGAGTGGGGATTTTTATTTTATTTATTTATTTTTTTTAGCTCGTTCTTTGAAATAAGGATGCAATATAGGATCAATTTTTGATGACAGTGAAGTAAAAGAGGAAAATAGTAGCAATTTTCTCTTCTGAACATGCCCTATTTAATGGAAGGATGTCAAGGTAGAGTTTTATCCAGAGGAGAGAGGCCCCGTTCCCAGAGACACGTGGTCAATCAGAGAAGCCCAGCATGTGCTCGGCGGGGGGCGGCCGGGCACCCCACCCGTTCCTCAGCCCTCCCCCCAACAGTGGCTGCAGGGCCCCTATGTGGGGCAGGAGAGGCAGAGTTTTATGTCCTCTTGCCTGGCACCAGGATGGACCCTCCTTGCTTTGTGCTTCGCTGGAGTCTGGAGCTGGGACCCTAGGGAATCCGGTGTTAATTAGGGTTATAAAATCCTGCCCAGCTGCTGCTGAGCTGCCTTTGTGTTAAACCCAGGGAGCTGAGCTTCGTTGGCCAGGAGCTGGTGGGGGATGGGGAGGGGACCGGCAGCGCGGCCAGCCCCTGGTCTGGATGTCCAGGATGGAGAGGTGAGTGGGGGTTGTTTTCAGAGGGTGCTGCGTGCAGGGCCCCCACTCTCCTGGGTCAGTGACAATCAACTGAAGTCAGACACACTGTGCGGAAGGAAGCCCCTGCCGGGTGGCGGGGACACTCCCTGCTCTAAGGTGCTGCAAATGACCTTAAGGTGCCTGGCGCAATAGATCTAAGACCAGGATTCTGGCTGTCAGGGGGGGTCACAAAACCTTTATCCCCAGGTCAATTCATTAGAGCCCCTTGAAACCTAGGGCACCCCACAGTGCCTGAGTGGTACCTTGGTCAGCCTCAGTCCATCCCTCCTGAGGCCATCTGTCTTCCAAGACCTCCTTCACTTCGCAGTGGGGGACAGAAATGAGATAGAAAGCCAGGCATGGTGGCACATGCCTGTAATCCCAGTACTTGGGAGGCTGAGACAGGAGGATGGCTGGTTTGTGGCCAGCCTCAGCAACTTAGACCCACAGTAACTTAGCGAGACCCTGTTTCCAAATAAAAAATAAAATAGGGCTGAGGGTATAGCTCAGAGGTAGAACGCCCTTGGGTTCCATCTCCAGTAAAAAAAAAAAAAAAAAAAGGAAATGAAATAGAAGCACCCCTTGAAGGCCTCTGCAGCAAAGCTATGGACATCTCATCAGACATGAAGTCCTGCCGGCAGCTAGTGACCTGCGAACACAGCGCATGCTCCTGGAGCCCCCCTCCCAGCTCTCCCCAGGCTGCTGCAGAGCCACACACCTGCACAAACAAGGCCCCGGCCCAGGGCGATGACTGGTCCTTACAGTCAGTGACTTTAGCTTTTACCCAGGGAGAGACGCACCGGGCTCTCTGGAGTGTCTACCCATTCGCCACCCACAGGCCCCTCAATACCCCAAACGCGACCTTCCAGAGCGCTCACCAGGAGATCAAGACCTCGCTGGCAAGACCAGTCCCCGCCGCTCCCTCCAGGCTGCTGCAGAAAACAGAAACCGAGGGAAAGGGCAGCCCCTGCTCCAAAATGTCCGCAGATTCTGGGAGGCCACCCGAGGGGTGGCGGGCCGGGACTCTCGTTCCAGCCCCCGCCTGTCGACAGATGCCGCCCAAAGCCGAGCCTGTCGCCTCCCTTCCTTCCTCGGCTGTGGCCGGGCCTCCGAAATAATTAGCAATTCTGCTCAACAAAACGCCGGCCCGATGGGATAATAAACTCCAACATCTGTCAGAAGAGCGAGCTCCTATGGAATTGCCAAGAGAAACATTTTTCTCCTCATTCAATTCACATTTAAATCGAAAACAACCCCTCCATGTCTGCGCCAGGCCTGCGGCGCAGGGCTCCGGGAGCCCACAAGCTGTTCCTGGGCCTCGAAGAGGCTCGGACGAGTGGCGATCACTCACACAAATTAACAAATCATTTTATTTAGAAATGAAGAGAATTTGTAAGTGATGGATGGCTTCAGGGCCACTGAGGAGGAGGGAAAGCCAGCCATTGGCCCTGCCGTGTGCAGGGTGGGCGGCCCTGCTTCTCCCCGGCAGCGAGGCCCCCCCTGGAAGGACACAGGTCACTGCAGCCAGCACACCATTTCCACAACTGCCCAGCCTGATAGGCAAGCTAGGAACCACGTGGCCGTTCTGTGGTGGGGCCCTGAGGGCCGATGAAACACCCAACTCCCCAGCTGTTCCTGATGGCCTGAGAAAGACACAGGCTCCAGGCCGAGGGAGTCCAGCCCGGGTTGGCTGTGCCCAGGTAAGAGCCTCCTTGGCCTGCAATTCCCGCTCTAGGCTGGAGGAGGTGCTGTGCAGGTCAGGGTTGGTTTTGGCTGTGAATGCTCCTGCAACAGGAGTTCTGGAATCCTGAGCTGTAGTCACAGGCCCTCAGAGTCACCGTCCGTGCAACGAAGGATACAGTGCCTCTGTCCCTACCAAAGATGTCAGTCCTCTGCCCTGTAATTTCCCAACAGGCTTTGCCTCAGAGGCAGGAACAGTGATGTTTTCCCCATCTATTTGGTGAAAAAAAAAAATGAGTGAATGAAAGAATGAATGAATCAATAACTCTGGCTGCACAGACACTCGAATGTGTAAGATGGGCTCAGGGCGTGGCTGGTTACCATGGTGAGTTGTCACATACCATCCCCTCTGCCCATGCTCTTCTCCTCCCTGCTCTGCCTGGACAATGGTCCCCAGCTTCTTACTGACCAGCTCTGGTGCCTTCTGCTGGGACCTGGCCCAGCTCAGCCTCGCGCCCTGTACCCCTTAGAGCCATGGCTGCAGTGGGGCCGATGCTAAGCCGGTTTCCAAGGCTGCCCGCTGTGATCAGGTTTTCCTGAAGGTCATTTGGGGCCAGGGCTGGGTCTCTGGGGGGCCTCAGGGCATGGCCCACCTCGGACAATGTCAAGAGCTGCTCAGACAAACCGAGAAACACCCCTGGAAGGTAGAGGGGGCTGTAGAGGGGTAAAAGACAGGAGGCAGGGCCAGAGGCATGCACCATGAGGGGAGAGGTTTCCAGAAAGGAAGAAGGGAAGGAAGAAAGGGAGGGAGGGAGCGAGGAAGGAAGGTCAGTAGCAGCGTGGCCAAGACCTGCATGCCTCCATGTAGGCTTCCTTGTGCATGAGGACCAGGGACTA
>PVLC010008763.1:0-56938 GCA_004027655.1 Graphiurus murinus | reverse complement strand
GTACTGGGGATTGAACTCAGGGGCATTCTACCTCTGAGCTATACTCCCAGCCCTATTTTTTATTCTTTATTTTGAAACCGAGTCTCACTGAGTTGTGGAGTGCCTCACTAGGTAGCTGAGGCTGGCCGAGAACCCGGATCCTCCGGGTCTCAGCCTCCAGAATGCTGGGATTACAAGCGTGCGCCACCACGCCCGGCTTATGCCTGGCTTTTTAAATTTTTTTTTTAACAATAACTGAGGATTGAACTCAGAAAGCCTTGTACAGGCTAGGCAAGCACTCTATCACTAAGCCAAATCCCTTGCACACAACTGTTGTTTTGGTTACATGAGATACAAAATTTGTAGTATCTCCTAAGGTCATGGCAAAGGTTACATTTGCTTAGTAAAATTTCACAATTCAGAAGAAAATTTTGAATATAGTCATATTCTATTCATAGTTAGATATGAGCTGATATACAGAATAAATACTATTCTTTGATTTACTGAGCAAGGGCTGCTTTGATAATAAGCAGCATATAGATCTGGTAGTATATGAACAAACTATATAAAATATGAACACTTAAATAATACAGTCCCAAAATACAATCCCAAAATAGGCGTTTAGTAATTTATGAGAGGCTCAAGAAGGATTCTAGCAGCTAAAAGAAGCACCTGTAACCTTGCCTGAGTAAAGAAGTCACAGTACTTAGGCTGGGCCTGGTGGCACACACCTGTAATCCCAGTACTTAGGAGGTTGAGATAAGGGGATTGCAGGTTTGAGGCCAGCCTCGGCAGCTTAGCAAGACACTATTTCAAAATAAAAAATAAGCACGCTTGTAATCCCAGTACTTGGGAGGCTGACCTAGGAGGATCACAGGTTTGAAGCCAGCCTTGGATATTTAGCGAGGCCCTCCGCAACTTAGTGAGACCTTGTTTCCAAATAAGAAATAAAATTGGGCTGGGGGTATAGCTCAGAGGTAGAATGCCCCTGGGTTTGATCCTCAGTGCACAAAAAAATAAATAAATAAAAAAGGGCTGGGGGTATAGCTTGGAGGTTGAATAGAATGTTCTTGGGTTCAATCCCCAGTATCAAAAAAAAAAAAGGAAAAGAAAAAACTAGAAATCATATATTCACTGGTGGCAGAGCCACATATTAGAATATTAAACAGTAGCTAAATGACTATGTAAAAAGTAGATGAATCTAGCAAAAGTAATACTGAGTGAAGTAAAACAGACACAAGAACAAACTATCTGCCTTCCATTTATGAACTGCGATATGATTATACAGAAGTGATCATTTTATGATAATCCATCAAAGTATACATTTATGTTCTATGAACTTCTCTATATGCATGTAATGGATTACACACTGAATTTTTAGAAATCTTTTTTTTTCTCTTGGTACTGGGGATTGAACCTAGGAGTGTTCTACCTCCAAGCTTACACCTTCAGTATTCTTTACTTATTCATTTATTTTATTTTGAAACAAGGTCCTGCTAAGCTTCTGAGGCTGGCCTCAAACCTGTGGTCCGGTCTGTCTCAGCTTACCAAGTATTGGGGTTATAGGCATGTGCCACTGTGCTCAGCAAATATTTAGAAATCTATCTATAATAATACCTCATAGTCAAGTATGATGGCATACTTGGAAATCTCAGTACTTGGTAGGCTCAAACAGGAGGATCACAAGTTTAAGTCCAGCCTCAGCAACTTAGCAAGAACCTTAGCAACTTAGCGAGACCCTGTTTCAAGATAGAAGGGGAAAAATATTCTTGATAGAAGAATGGCATTTAATTAACATAGAAGGTATGGTAAATTAAGAAAAATTATCATTGCATCTGCTAACATAATCATCAATTCAAGCAAGAATCACTAGTGGATACTAAGAGCACTATTGAAATGTTTTAAGGAAACAAAATATTTAAATGTTCTCAAAGTATCAAAGATAACTATTAGTTACAAAGGGGGAAATGTACCTGTAAAGACCTGGAAGTTTCTATTTTCACTAAGTGGCCATTATCAAGATGGCCTGATATTATGTGCCTGCTAATGCAATGCAATGAGAGCGGTTACAAAATGTCACTTGTCCTCTTCCTCAGAGTTTGACCTGCAGCTAAACTATTAAGAAACAAATGGGGAAGCCGGGCGTGCGCACGCTTGTAATCCCAGCATTCGGGAGGCTGAGACCGGAGGATCCGGGTTTGCGGCCAGCCTCAGCTACCTAGTGAGGCATTCCGCAACTTAGTGAGACTCGGTTTCAAAATAAAGAATACAAAATAGGGCTGGGGCTATAGCTCGAAGGTAGAATGCCCCTGAGTTCAATCCCCAGTTCCGCAAAAAAAAAAAGAAAGAAAGAAAGAAAAAAGAAACAAATGGGGACTGAAGTATAGCTCAGTGGTAGAGCACACGCCTAACATGTGAGCTCCAGAGTTCAATCCTTAACATATACACTCAAAAAACAAACATAAGCCAGGCATGGTGGCGCACACTTATAATTCCAGTAATTGAGAGGCTGAGACAGGAGGATCGCAGGTTCACAGCCAGCCTCAGCTACTTAGTGGGACCCTACACAACTTAGCGAGACCCTGTCTCAAAATAAAAAACTTAAAAAATAGGGCTGGGGGTGGTGGAGCTTGGAGGTAGAATGCCCCTAGGTTCAATCCCCAGTCACAAAAACAAAACAAAACAAAACAAAAAACAGGAAAAAAAAGGTGGGGAGGTAGGAAAGGGAGAGGAGACAGAAGGGGAGGAAAGGGAGAGAAAGGAGACGTTCACAATGTGGACAGTCCTGAAGATAAGTGGCTTGGACCCTACAAAGATTTCAGTGTCATGAAGAACAAGAGAGATGGCAGCAATATCTTAGATGGGGGTAAACTAAAGAGGCACAATGATCAAATGCAATGTGTGAACTTTGGATCCTGTGTGAAAAACAAACAGCTATAAAGGACATTTTGGGGACAAGTAGGGAAATGTGAATATGGATCCTTTGTCAAATATGTTGGTAAACTAATATTGATGATTTTAGGAAATATAATGAAGCTGTGGGTATGTAAAAGGCTGCCCTTGTTCTTGTATTAAAAATAAGGTGTCTTGATGTCTACGGCTTATTTTCATGTAATTTGGCAAAATAAAAGTGTGTTTGTTTGTGTCTGTCTGCCTCAGAGAAAAAACAAACATGGGTGTGACAACATGTTAGCACCTAGTTAATACAAGTAGACATAGACAAGGTGATCCTCCTGCTCTTTCAGGGAGTTTGAAAATTATTAATATAAAAAAATTTTTTTAGCCAGGCATGGTGGTGCATGCCTGTAATCCCAGCATTTGGGAGGTTGAGGCAGAAGGATCACAGGTTTGCAGCCAGCCTCAGAAACTTATAGAGGCCATTGGCAACTTAGTGAGACTATGTTTCAAAATAAAACTAAAAATGCTCCCAGCATTTGGGAGGCTGAGACCAGAGGATCCAGGTTCTCGGCCAGCCTCAGCTACCTAGTGAGGCGCTCTGCAACTTAGTGAGACCCTGTTTCAAAATAAAGAATAAAAAATAGGGCTGGGGGTATAGCTCGGAGGTAGAATGCCCCTGGGTTCAATCCCCAGTACCAAAAAAAAAAAAAAAAAAAAAAAAAAAAATTTAATATAACTAGTTTTGAAAAAAGAAGGTAAATGCTGGAACCCTAGTTTTCAAGACACACTTGTGGCAACAGGCCAGGCTTCAAAACCCTGTTACAGCATTCTCTGGCAATCAAGGGTCACAACACAAACCAAAGAATATTCAAAATGCAAACAAACTTTTGTTTTGAGTGCTCTCATTATTTTTGTTTGCCTTAAACTATAATTAAATTTTAACACCAAGCACTTAAGAAAATTTCAGGAAGATAGTTATAAAATGAAATGTAGGGCATAAAATAATAATATATTCAAGAGAACAACTACTAAGACTTTCCAACACTTAACTATTGCTTTGATTTTTAAAAAATATCCATATAAAAAGATGCTCGCTGGTCAGATGCAAACCGTGAGTGCTGACATCTTAAAGCACAACTGTGCTCAGGCCCTGTGATCACACACAATCGAACTTTCATCTCTGTGCCGTCTGCAGTGACTGTCATTAGAATAATAAGAGTTCTTGCCTTTCATCTAAAAGGCTTTCTTTTTGAGCTGTGTGATGGTAAGGTATTTAAGAAAAAAGCAAAAGGAAATCAATTAGGAAGAAAACAATCCTCCCTTCCCTCAAAACCTCAAGAACAACCCAGCAGTGAAATGTTCAAATATGTAAGAATAAGAAAAAGCTTAAAAACTTAAAAATGCTAAAAGTACTGTGTAATCTTGCCTTCAGCAAACTTGAGTTACTCTCCCAACTCACGGGGTATGGCCACATTGCCTCTGGGCCCCTGAAAAGCTGTCTCTTGCCTCAAAAGTTTCATGTGTCCCTCCTCCTACAATGTTCTTCTCCCAATATTTCCCTAACTAATATCTATTTAATCATTAGACTCTGTGACTCACCGGAGTAGCCCATAAGCTTCAGCAAAAAGACAAGAAACTGTGACCTCCTCTGTTCATGAAGAGTATACTGTAAGGCAGTGGTTTTCCTCATGAGGAAAAATCTAAGTGCAGGTCCCAAGACAGTTTTTACTTTTCTATCTCTCCATTTTGCAACGACTTTCAGAATGGAATGACTTCCAAAATGGTATAGCCTAGAATGTGTTCCTATCTATGTAAATCCTATCCATTCTTTACGAGACAACTCAACACACACACACACACACACACACACACACACACACACACACACACACACCCTACTTCACCCATCCCAACTCCAGCTAAAAGTGGTATCTTCCCCTCTAAACAGCAGCAATCCAGTGAGAGCCTAATCATGAAACCCCAAAAACCTGCAGTTAGATTTGCTTGTAACATTAAAAAAAGACAGAAGTACCATTTGGTTTTACAACAAAAGTATTTTAGTAGATTTTAAGAGATTCTCATTGGACTAACATTAAGATGTTTTAAATGTCAAAAATGGTCCTACTATAGTATGAAAGTGCTATTTAAAGCCAATAATTCCTGGGTGAAATGGCATGGTACCCTAGACAATCACAAGTACCCTTTCTCTATATATAGAACCAAGCTAGCCAGCCAATATCCACTTAAAATACAGCCCATCTGCTGTTACATTCTGGCTATTTGGTATCTAGTAAAAAAAAAAAAAAAAAAAAAAAAAAAAAAAAAAAAAAAAAAAAAAAAAAAAAAAAAAAAAAAAAAAGAATATGAGCAGCAGTAACAAGTAGTGTAATGATAGTTCTTACATTATATTTTGGTCTAAAATCATTTAAAAATGTCAAGATAGTAGCAGAACACTTCAACAAACTTACTAGAAAAAGTTAGACAATGATGCTCTGCTTGATATGAGACAAATGATATCACACAAATATTTATTCCTATCACAAACCCAATGACAAATATTTCAAAAGAGACCAGCCCAGAGATCACCTGAAGAAACTACATAGGAAAGACAGTGTATTATAGTGGTCACAGACACACAACTTAGGAATCAGTCAAACTTTAAGCACAAATCTTCTTTCACCACTTAGCAGCCACATGACCTTAGGAAAGAACTATGCAACCCGCACAAACCTCAGTTTCATCATATGCAAACTATAGGTGAGCTGAGTGTGGCAGCACATGCTTATAACTCCAGTACTTGGAAAGCTGAGACAGAAGGATCCCAGGTTCAAGGCCAGCCTCAACAACTTGTGAGGCCCTCCACAACTTAGTGAGACTCCGTTTCAAAATAAAAAATAAGAGCCAGGCATGGTGATGCACAACTGTAATCCCTGTACTTGGGAGGCTGAGACAGGAGAATTGCAGGTTTGCAGCCAGTCTCAACTACTTAGTGAGTCCCTCCACAACTTAGTGAGACCCTGTTTCAAAATAAAGAATTAAAAATAGGGCTGGGGGTAGAGGTAGAATGTCCCTAGATTTAATCCCCAGAATAAATAAATTAATTAATTAATTAATTAAAGGAGGGGGGGTGTGGCTCAGAGGTACAGTATCCCTGGGTACAATACCCAGTACCACCAAAAAAAAAAAAAAAAAAAAAAAACCTAAAAGTGATTCGAATACATTTCTCATCTAAGATTTGCTTTAGGGGGAAAAAAATGTGTGTGTGTGTGTGTGTGTGTGTGTGTGTGTGTATGCAAATATATGTAAGTAAAAATTTCTAAAATCAAGATGAGTCTAATGATTAATGAGAAAAGAAGCTGGACAGCCAAGAGGCAGAGAAATAATTTGTGGCAAATTAATCTTTGCCTGAGCATGTGACAACTGAGCTATCAGAAGACATTTCTCTAATTAAGCACCTCAGACAAGTTGTGGGACAAATATTGATGACAACAAACTTACCTGAACTTTTACTTAATTCAAGCTCTTAAACTATCTTAAAGAGTTAGTGTGACTAATTCATAGAGACAAAAATCTAAATGTCAGAAGTTCTAGCTAATCTTCAAGAAAAATAATTTTCAGGTATATATAATTTTTTTTGTGTGTGTGGTACTGGGGATTGAACTCAGGGGCATTCTACCTCCGAGCTATACCCCCAGCCCTATTTTTTATTCTTTATTTTGAAACTGAATCTCACTAAGTTTCGGAATACCTCACTAAGCAGCTGAGGCTGGCCGCAAACCCGGATCCTCCAGTCTCAGCCTCCCAAATGCTGGGATTACAAGCGTGCGCCACCACGCCCGGCTTATATAATTTAATTAAAGAATTTTATAAGTTTAACCAAATAGATACCACTAATAAAGTTAGGGGCTTTTTTGTTTTGTTTTTGTTCTCTTCTTTTTTCTTTGTGGTGCTGGGAATTTATCTATGAGCCTCGGGCATGCTGAGCTACATCCCCAACCCAGCAATAAGTTTTCTTTGACAGTTTCTGCAATTAGCAAGGTGATTTTAAAAAAAGATCCAGGTACACATTATAAAAGCAATGTCTAAACATGATGATGCACAAAACTGCTAATGGACAAAAGTGACTCAGAAAGTCTAAAGATTCACAAATATAAAGACTTGGTTCTAACTCTGTTATAATGGTAAAGAAGCAGGGACATGGATAAATGTTTATCATCACTAATTAGTTTAAAAAAAGAAAAAGAAAGGAAACAAGGATAGAATTTTTTTTCTTCCAAGTAAAAAAAAAAAACCCTTAAAGGCTTTTTGGTGAAGATTCAATGAGATTATAAGTAAAACAGAGTAAGCACTCAATGAGTTGTTATTGTTAATATTACTGATCAAACTGAAAAAAACCCACTAACTTTAGCTGGGCGCAGTGGCACACACCTATAATCCTAGTATTTAGGTGGCTGAGACAGGAGGATTTCAATTTTGAAATCAGCCTCAGCAACTTAACAATGCCCATTTCACACACACACACACACACACACACACACACACACACACACACACACACCAGGGCTGGGGAACAGAGCTCAGTTTTTAGAATATACCTGGGTTCAATGCCCAGTACAAAATCAAAACAAAAAAAACCTACTATAAAGAATAAATTACAATAAATTCTTTACTTGTATAAGCACTGACCCAAACATTATGGCTTCAACTACAGTAAGAAGAATATTTCTTAGAATTTAAAAAACCTAATTAAAAAATATTTTACCTATACAATAATTATAGTAAGAAGTATTTCAGGTAAATATAAAGCAAACCTTATCTAAACCAGCTATTAGTCAAGACTGCGTGTCCTCATTTAACAACAAAAAACACTTTACCAGTGGTTTTTGCATGCTATTTCCTAGTTATATCAGTCATTAAGATATTTGTATCATTCTGTAGAACTATCAAAAGTTGAGTTTATGAAAAAGAAAGTAAGTTCATATATATATATATATATATATATATATATATATACACACACACACACACATATATATATATATATAGACACATATACACACACATTTTTTCTTTTAAACAAAAAGTCACAAATTGATAGAGCAAGGGTCTACTTGAGTAAACATATTTTTTGTGATGCATACAAGTTTGTTTTTTAATTTAATTAGTTGCCAAGATTTAATATTCTCTTAAAATCCAGATTTTCAGTTTCCCATGAAACTAGAGAATCTGGCAACGCTGGAGATGTGTTTATAATCAGACCTGAGCAGCTGATGCCCCTGACCTGGCCCACACTCTCTAGGTAGATATAACCTCAACCCTGCTTATTTCAGCCTTTGATGTTACCTTTGTGGCCTTTGTAAGTATTTGAATCTGCAACTTTTTTTTTTTTTCTCTCCAGTACTGGGGATTGAACCCAGGGGCATTCTACCTCCAAGTTACACCCCTAGTCCTATTTTTTATTTTGAAACAGGGTCTCACTAAATTGCGGCGAGCCTCACTAAGTAGCTGAGGCTGGCAGCGAACTCAAATCCTCCGGTCTCAGCTTCCCAAGTACTGAGATTACAAGCGTGCACCACAAGGCCCAGCTTGAATCTGCAACTTTAATGTACACATTTGACTTGTTTTTCTAACCTGGAGTTTCTGAAGAATTGGACAAGGGAGCAGATGCTTCGGCTAAGGCAGCTAATGTAGCTAATACTGATGTAGAAGAGTTTCCAAACTGAACAGCAGACACACCCGTTTCATCTATGAGAGAAGAGAAAATAGACTTCAATATTTAAGGAGCTTAACCCAAGGTATATTTCTCATATTCTATTTTATCCAACTCTTAAATGAAGCTAGGATAGCTATTAGCTTTTGAAAGGTAATATTGCAGTACATTTTGTAATATCACCTTTCTCTAGATTGTTTTGTTTCAGAAAAATATTTTTTGCCAACACCAAAGAAACCAAGGTAGCTGATATAATCTTACCCTCATTCTTCAACAGTCCTTTCTTAAAAGGATGAATACCTACTAACGCATAAAATCCCAACAGCTATCCTATATTCATCTCAATACCTGTTGCCTTGGATGAATTTTCTGAAGATACCAGACCTGTTAGGTTCACCACCCCTCCAGGTCCAATGATAAATTGCGGTGTTGCAGCATGTATCGTCACAGTGTCAGGACTCTCTGGGTTTGTGTTGATTTGGTTCTGCATAGCAATCTAGGGAACAAATCACCATATTTTCAAAATTATAACCAGAATATCTGGCACAGATTCTCAATGTGGTACAAACATACCCATGAAGGAGCATTCTCTAAGAAGAAAATAATATAAATATAACATAAATGGAAATATTTGTTTATGGAATACTGAGAGTACAGTGGTAAAACATAGATATGAATATATCCTAAGATCTAATGAGTAAAGCAGCAAAATCCCATTTGAGGAGAAATGGGTATCTGAAGGGCTTTTATAGAACACAGGACAACTGGACATTGAAAGATATTCTATTGCTCTGTAGCTACAGAAATTAAAATTATTTAAATTAATTTATTTCCACTACTTCATTTGGCAATATATAACAACACATATAAAGCCCAGCCTTTCCAATAAATTATTCCCAAACTGCATTCCTGGATATAAAAGAATAAGAAAGGATGCAGTAAAATTCATTTTCTTGAACATAAAACTTGTGTGTGTGTGTGTGTGTGTGTGTGTGTGTGTGTGGTACTGGGGATGAAACCCAGAGGCATTCTACCTTTGAGCTGTACCCCCAGACTGATTTTATTTATTTGGAAACAGGGTCTCCTTAGGTTGATGACAGTCTCACTACTTGCTGAGGCTGTCCTTGAACCTGCAATCTTCCTGTCTCAGCCTCCCAAGTACTGGGATTACAGATGTGCATCATCACACCTGGCTAAAATATATTTTAAGTAACTTATGAAAGTTTGATAAAGTCAGATATTCTTTGAAAAGAGAGATTTTGTGGGGGGAAGAAGATAAACAAGAGGGGGCAGTAAATAAGATAATTTATATCAATGTCGTCTAGCTGAAGAAGAGAAGCAATGTTCGTTACTAGTCAGGCCAAAACTAACCATATGGAGAAAAGGCTTATTTTTGAGGATAGTGAAAAATAAAAGAAATCAGAATGATGAAGACTACAACACTTGTTCAAAAGATATTATTATCATTGCTTTTTTTTTTTTTTGGCAGGGAGGGGTTACTGGGGATTGAACCAGGGGGCATTCTACCTCTGAACCACACCTTTGGCCCTTTTTTTTTTTTTTTTTTTCGGTACTGGGGATTGAACTCAGGGGCGTTCTACCTCCGAGCTATACCCCCAGCCCTATATTTTATTCTTTATTTTGAAACCGAGTCTCACTAAGTTGCGGAGTGCCTCACTAGGTAGCTGAGGCTGGCCGCGAACCCGGATCCTCCGGTCTCAGCCTCCCGAATGCCCTTTGGCCCTTTTTTATTTTTTATTTTGAAACAGGAGCTTATTAAGTTGTGGAGGACCTCGCTAAGTTCTGAGGCTGGCTGCGAACCTATGATTCTCCTGTCTCAGCCTCAGTACTGGGATTATAAGTGTGTGCCCGGCTGTGGCTGGCAATTTTTATACAAAAACTTGTATATAGTAATTTATAATGCTTATTGAAAAAGTAATTAATAAAATAAGGTATCTAGAAGGGGAATCAGAAACTTAAAAAAGAAAGTAATCACCTTCTCTAATCTGTTACAAGAAGACTGTAGTGTTACCATCAGGAAAATGAACAGTAATGAACTAAGAGAAAAAGGCCTGTCAAAAATAACTCAGTCTGGCTGAGCGTGGTGGTGAATTCTTGTAACCCCAATACTTGGGAGGCTGAGACAGGAGGATCCCAGGTTCACAGACAGTCTCAGCTACTTAGTGAGGTCCTTCACAACTTAATGAGACCTTGTTTCAAAATAAAGAATAAAAAATAGGGCTGGGGGTGTAACTCAGAGGTAGAAAGCCCCTAGGTTCAATCTCCAGTGCCGCAAAAACAATAATAATAACAACAACAATAACAATAATAATGATAATATAATGAAAAGCTACAAGCCAGGCATGGTGGTGCAGGCTTGCAATCCCAGTACCTGAGAGGCTGAGACAGGAGGATCACAGGTTTGCAGCCAGCCTTAGCTTACTTAAGTGAGGCCTTCTGCAGCTTCATGAGACTCTTTTTTCAAAATAAAAGAATAAAATATGGCTGAGAGTGTAGCTCAGAGGTAGAATGCCTCTGAATTCCATCCCCAGTAACTAAGTAAGTAAGTAAGTAAATAATGAAAATCTACACAAACTCTAAATCAGCTACAAGACAGAGATCATCTACCTATACACTTTCCTTTTGCTTTCTTAAATTAAAAGCCAAG
The DNA here is from genome assembly GCA_004027655.1 of Graphiurus murinus. NCBI lineage: Eukaryota > Metazoa > Chordata > Mammalia > Rodentia > Gliridae > Graphiurus > Graphiurus murinus. The sequence continues at coordinate 45,683 of PVLC010008763.1, read as the reverse complement.
TTACCTGTAATATCTCCGCTAAATCTTCATTTCCATTGTCTATTGAAATATCGAATGCAGTTTTACAAAATTTACTTTGCGTGTGTACATCAGCACCATATTTGATTAAAAGTTCCACCACCTCTTGATGATTGTGTTCTGTGGCCCAATGTAGAGCTGTCATCTTTAACATGTCCTTTGCATTTACGTCAGCACCATGCTACAAAAATATTTCAAAATAAGAGATTGCTACAATACGAAGAATTCCTAATATGAAAATACTAGTCACTCTACTTTGAAACAAGAAAAAATAACATAATTGACTCTTGTATGTTAAGTACATGTTTGAGCAATCACATATGTCACTTAATCATTTTTTATCATTCTCATTTTCCTAGCTGTTTTCTTGAAATGAGACAATTATTCTTTTAGTTACTCAGCTATGAGCATGAAGGGCTAGAATGGGATAGGAAGTAAAGGAAAACTATTGAGTGTTTCTACAAAACCTTCTTTAATGGAGTATGAGAGAGGATCCCTAGTTCCTCAATTACACAAAAATATCCTTTGCTTTCAAAACGAATACAACTACAGAATAAGAAGAGAGTTCTCTAATTGTACACTGTTCAGTATAATAGCCAGTAGACACATGCAGCTATTAAGCACTTGAATGTGCCTAGTCAGAATAGACATGTGCTACATGTATAAATAAGCACTGGAATTCAAAGTCTTAACACCAAAGAAATAGAACATGAAATATTTCAATAATTTTCATATGAATTTCATGTTGAAAAGATGTTTTGAATATTTTGGGTCAATTAAAATTCTTTTTTACTTTTCTAATGTAGCTAAAAGAATATCTTGAATTGCATGCAATATGCATTCATGGCTTACATTTTATTTCTTTTGGGTAGGTACATCTAGGGGTCAGAATAAAAAGGGTCAAGAATAATGTCTATTACTTTGTTACAGAATTTTCTACATCACCCTTTGGCATTTAGATAATTAAAGATAAATCCTCATTTACATTACTTGTTAATTTGTTTATTAATCATCCAAGCCTAATGTTCCCTTCTAAACATTTGGCTATATTAAGACAAAACCAGTCCCTCACACAAAGGACTGCCTTTCTATTGTTTGACTTAATTAAGTATATGCCTGAAGGAAAGATTTTCCCCTTCCAAAAGAAAACCTTAAACAATTTTCATTTGATGGGTTTATACACACACACACACACACACACACACACACACACAACGAAATATCATGGGCAAAATGCCAAGTAGACATTCAATAAAATTAGTTCCCTTCTTTTTCTTATAAAACCATAAAGTCTTTGTGAGGCTTAGTTTCAAAAGCAAAGTGCAAACAGAGTATACCTACCTTAAGCAAAACCTCTACTATGCTGGCATGGCCTTCAGATGCTGCCATATGTAATGGTGTTCGGTCCACTTTAGTTCTGGCATCCCTACTTACACCAGCTCGAAGGAGTACTTCTGTGGTGGAATAATGACCATACTGTGCTGCCAGATGAAGTGGAGAAGTTCCCAGCTGTACCACAAAAAAAGAAATCCTATTTATAGTTGCTTTTAATATACTTCTACTACTATATACTACTTTGTTTTCTGTTTACACAGTAAGCAGTTATATTATCTGCATATACAATAACTCAAAATTCAAAATAAATTACTTGATTTAAGCTTATTACATCTTCATTAAAAAATAGAGATAATTAATTAAGACAAGAGGATTGCAGGTTTGAGGCCAGTATGCACTTAGTGAGACCCTGTCTCAAAAAAAAAAAAAAAAAAAAAAAGTGTTGGGCATGTAGCTCAGAGGTAGAATACTACCCAAGTGCAAACTCCAGCACCACCAAAGAAAAAAAGAAAGAGAAAATTAGGATTTGAGAATCATTTTCCTGAGTATTGAAATGTTTTCTTCATCTAATCATACAAATTTGTTATAATTTCTATTAAATTAATCTCAAATAAATTCAATAGTAAATGTAATTTAAGTGGGTCAATATTTTTGTCATATTTTTAAAATATATTAACAAAAGCATCGATGACCTTTTCATTTTATCTTATTTTATATTTTACTTATTTATTTTGTGTGTGTTACTGGGGATTAAACCCAGAGGCATTCTACCTCTGAGCTATACCCCTAGCCCTATTTTATTTATTTTGAAACAGGGTCTCACTAAGTTTCAGAGAGCCTCACTATAAGTTGCTGAGGCTGGCCACAAATTTGTAATCCACCTGTCTCAGCCTCTCAACTACTGGGATTACAGGTGTGCACCACCAGACACCTGGTTGGTTGGTTGGTTTTTAAGTACTGGTGATCTATCACTAAGCTACATCCCCTTTAAAAACATAAAAAATAAAAATTTAAAAAAATTTTAAGATAGTATCTAAGTTGCCCAGGATGGCCTCTAACTTGCAACCCAAGTCTTAGCCACTCAAGTTGTTGAGATCACACGGGCATGCCACGACCCTCAGCCTCGATGTAATGTTCTTTTCTAAAGGGGTTTATATACAACAACAAATGCTGGCAAGGGTGTGGAGAAGTGGGAACCCTAATACATTGCTGGTAGGATTGCAAATTAGTGCAACCACTTTGGAAAACAATATGGAGGATCCTCAGACGAATGGGAATGAACCTACCATATGATCCAGCAATACCACTTCTGGGTATCTACCCAAAAGAACGGAAACCAAACTATCAGACCAACGCATGTGTATCTATGTTTATAGCCACACAGTTTACAATTGCCAAACTATGGAAACAGCCAAGATGTCCATCAACAGATGAATGGATTACAAAACGATGGGATATGTACACAATGGAATTTTACTCAGCCATAAAGAAGAGCAAAATCATGTTATTTGCAGGGAAATGGATGGAACTGGAAAACATTATGTTATGTGAGATTAGTCAGTCACAAAAAGTTAAAAATAGAATGCTCTCTCTAATATGTGGAAGCTAGGGAGAAAATGGGACATAAGAGGGACTCCAGACGAAGAAGGAAAATCCTTAGGTGAAGTAAGAATTTGACTTAATGGAGGGTGATGGGGCAAGGGGGGACACCCTAATGAGCATGATGTACTTTCATGAACACATCAAAGTCAATCACTAAACTGACCTTGAGAAGGAGGGAGGAGGAGGGAGTGGGGCGGGAATTGGGGAAGGGTTAAATGAGAAATGTGTGCATGTATGCCTTTACCTATACTAACTTGTACCTAACAAAGATATATGATTATAATGCACCAATTAAAAAATATATGAAAAAAAAAAGGGAAAGATGAAAAAAAAGGATTTGTTAAAGTTACCCCAGAAGATTTTTGGTCTGCGTAATTCAGAGCCCATTTCTATTAATGTAGCAGAAATAGCTAAGACATTTGTAGATCGGCTTCAATCCTTGGTGCCCACCTGGCCCTCGTTTACCTCCTTGCTGGGAGGAGTTATCAGATTAGCAATAGTCATTCTAGGCTTATGCATTCTACCACTCGTTGTACGCCTTGTGATCAATGCCTTTGTTACTATATGACCAGATTTACATGGAATAAAACTGCAAGCACTGCCTCACACTGGACCTGGTAGTCAATGACAGGTTCGATTTTCTCAGGGCAATATCAGCCTAAGACAGGGCTCGTTCAATGACTCATCGAGACCCCATGACGGGTAAGATCGTGCACCTGATAGGAAACGACCTAAGACAGGCACAGTCCTTCATGCATTTTAAAATAAAAACGGGGGAGTTGTGGGAGCCCAGCTGGGCCCCTTCCCCCCTGGCAGTTGCTATTTGCATATATGAGTAATTATACTGATTATTCTGCTATGGCTACTTTGGTGTCTCGAAATCTGGTGACTGCTCCTAGGATGTGTAGATGAAAGACCCTCCTACTTCCTAAAAAGTAAATATATGACTCTAAAGGTTTATGGTTTTATGACTCTAGAAAGTTTGCTTGGCCAGGCTATGTTAAGAATGTGGGCTATATGTGGAAAACGAAGAAGTGGTGCTAATTGTGCTCTGACAGTGATTGATATGTCGTAAATGTATATGTAACCCTGTTGTACTCAAGAAATGTATAACAAATCCATGCTGAATAATAAAAATTAAAAAAATAAAAATAAAACAAAAAAAATTAAAAAATAAAAATAAATAAATAAAGGGGTATATAGTTGTTTTTCAAAGGAAAAATCTGAGGTACATATGTCAAAGCTGAGACCAGACAGAACCAAAACAGATTTCAGTTCTGAAACTGGTTCCTTGGGCTTTAGCCATTCCACTGACATCCATAATATATAAAAGAAATACTAAATAATGTAAGTGAAGGAAAAGCCTTATCATAGGCATAACTTTATAAATAGAAAAAAAATAGAATTAAGTTTATATTACACACATTTAAAAGCACAGAAAATCTCTACATCTCTGATTATCAAGTCACTGATGCAAAGATAGTTAGCTGAAACAAAATTTGCTAATACTACCACTGTAATAATAGCACCTTAGTTTTTGTGACAATGGGGACTGAACCCAGGAGTATTCTACCTTCGAGCTATACCCTCAGCCCTATTTTATTTTTTTTATTTGGGAATAGAGTCTCACTACTTGCTGAGACTATCCTCAAACCTATGATTTTCCTGTCTAGCCTCTCAAGTACTGGGATTACACGTGTGTGCCACCACACCTGGCCGCACCTGAGTTTTTAAATCACTGTTTATGGAACACACAGTTCTAAACCCTTCACATATTAATCTCATTTAATCTCCTCACAGAAAGAAGTTACTGATTTGCCAAAAGTCATACAAATGAGTTACAATATAAACCAGGGTTGTGCTCTTAATACATGATAGAGACTGAAATCATTTACCTTGGGAATAACTGTTACTACCAAAATATGTATGTATGTACGTTGTTTGTTTGTTTTTGGCTCTGGGGATTGAACCCAGGGCATTCTACCAGCATTCTACCTCTGAGCTACACCTCCAGGCCTTTTTAATTTTTATTTTTGAAATAGGGTCCTGCTAAATTGCTAAGGCTGGCCTCGAACCTGCAATCTTCATATCTCTGCCTCTCAAGTACTGAGATGTCAGGCATGCGCCACCAAACCCAGTCCTTTCCTACACGTGTGTGTGGGGAGGGGGGAGCACTGGAGATTGACCCCAGAGGCATTCTACCTCTGAGTTACACCCCAGTCCTATTTTATTTTGAAACAAGGTCTCACTTAGTTGCAGAGGGCCTCACTAAATTTCTGAGGCTGGTCATAAACCTGCAATCCTTCTGTCTCAGTCTCCCAAGTACTGAGATTACAGGTATTCACCACCACAAATGGCTCTAGACTTTTAAATCCTAATATTTGATGAAAGTACCCCTATAGTTCATTTAGCCACTGTGACTTTAGCTCACAATGATATTAGGGTCTACTTTGCATTTTTGTCGTTGTTGTTCTTAAGACATTCTTTCAGTTGATGATTGGGGGAAAAACATATTTATATATACACATACATATTTGTAGTTCAAAGGAAAGGTAAACATCTGTGAAGTTAACACCACAATCTAGAAATAAAACACTGCCAGTAATTTTAAGACTTCCCATATATCATTTCTATTCACAAACTCTCTCCCTCGGCACCAGGGGGATAGAGAAGGGAGTGCAATTTGCTTTCCCTTTAAATACTACTCAGGATTTTCTGACAAACATTGCTTTGCTGTGTATCACTTATTCATCCCTAAATGATATATTTCAGTTTTGCTTGTTTGGAACTTTATTTAAATAGAATCATACTTCATGTATTTCTCTGTGACTTGCTTTCTTTTGTTTAATATTAGATTTGTGGGTTCATGAGATTCACTCATGTAAATGAATATAAACATTGTTCATAGCCGGGCATGGTGGCGCACGCTTGTAATCCCAGTACTTGGGAGGCTGAGACAGGAGGATCCCAGGTTTGCAGCCAGCCTCAGCTACTTAGTGAGGAGGCCCTCTGCAACTTAGTGAGATCCTGTTTCAAAGAATAAAAAATAGGACCAGGGGTGTAGCTCAGAGGTAAAATGCTTCTGGGTTCAATCCCCAGTACCGCAAAAAAAAAAAAAAAAAAAAAATTGTTCACTAATTTTCTCTACTGTATAATATCACATTCAAGCTGGGCGTGGTGGCGCACGCTTGTAATCCCAGCATTTGGGAGGCTGAGACCGGAGGATCCGGGTTCGAAGCCAGCCTCAGCTATCTAGTGAGGCACTCAGAAACTTAGCGAGACCCGGTTTCAAAATAAAGAATACAAAATAGGGCTGGGGGTATAGCTCGGAGGTAGAATGCCCCTGAGTTCAATCCCCAGTACTGGAAAAAAAAAAAAAAAAAAAAAAAAAATATCACATTCAATGAGTAATCTACAATTAATTAATCTACTGGTGAACATTTAAGTTGTTTCTAGTTTTATTATTATGAATAATGCTGCTGCTAAATATAGTCTATATATGTATCTCAAGCACATGAACAAAATTTTCTTTGGGAATATTCTTGGAAATGGCGATTGCTATGTCAGAGGCTATGCACATGTTCAAATTTATTTGTTACTGCCTAACCATCCTCCAAAATGATTATACCAATTCAAACTTCCACCAAAAATATCAGGGAGTTCCCATTTCACCAAAGCTTTGTGTTTATTTATTTTTGCTAGTCTGGTGGATATGCAAAAGTATTTCATTGTACTTTGCATTTGCCCAATTATTAATGTAGTTGGTCATTTTTCATGTTTACTGTTCCCTCAAACTTCCTCTAGGTAAAGTACCATACTGAATCACTCGTCCATTTTTGCTGCCTTCTCTTTTAATCTTTTTTGTGATTATTTTGTCTTGATATGACAAGAAGATTTAGACATGAATTGAGTATTTAGACACAAATTCTTTATAATAACAATCCTCCTGTAGATTTGTTTGACTCCTTGAATCTATAGGCTGTCACTTTTCCTCGGTTCTAGAAAATTCTCAGTGACTACTTCTTCAAATTATTTCATCCCAATTCTCACTCTCCTTCTTGAGGATCTATAGTTAGGTATATGTCAAACTTTCTCAAATTATCTTTCATGACTCTAAATATCTCTTATATTTTCTACCTAATTTCCATCTGTATTATACTCTCAATTATTATTCTCATATCTTTCAGTTTACTGATTTTGTCTTGGGTTATTTCTAACTTGTTATTGAAACCTACAGTCCTTGGTGGGTCTGTTTCTGCTATCAGTTGTTTCATCAGGTTATTGTTCACGTTGCTCTGTGTCTGTGTGTTTAGCTATTTTTCACTGCTCATTTTTCTTAGAATTTTGTTAGTAGGTATGAAACCTGGGATAAAGGTAGGTTCTTCCAGGGAGTATATGTATCTGCTTCTTCCAGGACCCTGAACCTAGTCCAAACAACATCTCAAATTCTCTTTTTAGCTTACAGTTTTCCAGAATACACAGGTATTTATGAGTTCAGGCTGTAAACATATGCAAATGATGGTACGTTAATTCTCATCAACAAATAAATTTTTCCCTCCTTTGAGTGTCTTGGTTCAAGTCTGGTCATTTTCTTTGTAGCACCCTAGCACAGAGGGAGGGATAACAGAGGGAAGAGAAGGTGAGGGGTATTTCTGGTGTATCCCACGGTACAGCTTCTCTGGGATCCAGAATTATGGGGAAGGGATCTTCCATCAGATTTCTCTCCATGAGCAGTCCCAGATCTTTGTCTTCACTACCCATACCAGTGAAGTGGTAAAACCAATAGGCAAATCTAAGTTCACTTAAAGTTCTTAGGGTAAAATTTATCTGGGTTCCAGGTTGCACTTTAGTTTTTAAGGTTGATAATTCCTTTCCTTCTATACCAGCAGTACAATTAAAAATTTCTTGACATTTTAAATGAGAGAATCCTAACCTCTTAAAGATAGATGCTAAAATATTTAAGAATATAATTATATGGGTCCTAGAATTTGCTTTAAAATAACACAGAACAAAGAAAGTAGATGGAGTTATAGAGGAAACAAGGTTCACCATGATGTGATAATTTCTGAAGTTGGATGAAGCATATGCAGGAATTGAAATTTATATGCTTGAAATTTTCCAGAATAAAAAAAAATTACTTGACAAATAAAAAAGCCGGGCATGGTGGCACATGCTTGTAATCCCAGTACTTGGGAGACTGAGATAGAAGGATCACAGGTTCAAAGACAGCCTCAGCAAATAGTGAGACTCTCATCAACCTACTAAGACCCTGTTTCCAAATAAGAAATAAAATTGGGCTGGGGATGTAGATTGAAGATGGAATGCTTCTGGATATAATCCCCAGTACCCCCCCAAAAAAAGAAAAAGATCAAGGGATAAATGAAAAAGAAAAAAACAAAATCTATAATTTTTAGTTGTTATCAGAGGGTTAATCCATGTTCCTGGCCCTCCATATTCCCAAGGCCATCCCCTGGAATTCAACAGAGTTGTTTTTCGCCTTCCCTACAACTGACTCCTTTAGTGACCAAGTACTCATTCCCATTCCTTTCTTGTCTTTGGGTCATGTTTACAATAGTTTGCAAAATATCAACTTAAATGACAAACTTCCTTTCCTTTTAGAAGTTATAACTTCCATCCTTATGTGTCACATTCTGAATTATACATTCTACCTGTGATATTTATAAGACTTTTTTTTTTTTTGGCAGTACTGGGGATAGAACCCAGGGACATTCTACTTCTGAGCTACACCCCCAGCCCTATTTCTCAATCTTTATTTTTGAAACAGGGTCTCACTAAGTTGCAAAGGGCCTCAATAAGTAGCTGAGGCTGGCCACGAACCTGTGATCCTCCTGTCTCAGCCTCCCAAGTACTGGAATTACAAGCGTGAGACACCACACTTGACTATTTATAAGACTTTTAAATTAAATCCAAAGCAGTCATATGTAATATTCATCCCATAACAATATACTCCAAAATCTAAAAGAAAAACTTGTGGACAGAATATTTGGATAAAGTTGTCCAGTATCAACAAAAATTATATGAATCATTTATTTTTAAAAAGTTGTAATTCTAAAGTTGAAAACAAATTTGCAAAAAAATTAATTTTTAACCACTTATAAACACACTACTGACTAAATTTTTATCGAAAAGACTCAAAAATGAGGAAAAAAGAGGAGGAGGAGGAGGAGAAGGAAGAGGAATATCACAACATTAAAATGATCCTTTACCCAGTCTGTAGTAAAAGGAGCTCCATTTGCCATCAAAATACGAACTTCATCATCTTGACCTGCTCGTGCCGCTTCTAAAAGCTTCTTTCCCAAATCTACCAGGGACATCTAAACAAAACACAGATGAACTGAACATCAAAATCTCCACTTATATATTATAACATAACTTTTCCTCTCTTGTTTTTATTAATTAGTCTGTTTTTAATCATCCCTTCAAAATGTTGTGGTGTTGTTAATGTAAAACTAGAGATTACATAAAAGCAACTTATATTTGGATCTTCAGAATATATTTTCTTTTCTCATTAAGTTTTCACCTAGAATAAAATTAGTTTGAATTCTTCAAGTATAGCTTGTAAAAGAAGAGGTAAGTAAGCAGAGATAACCTGGTCTCAGATCATATTTAAATCTCACAACTTTTTTTACTGGATGAAGTGTAGTAATAAAATTCTTTATTAAAGTAAATAAGCTATAAGACAGACAGTGTCTTCTGTTACAGATGCAGATTAAACTAAACCTATAAATTTTTATATTTTTTAATATTTTTATATATTTTACATAGTAAATGTGTGTGAATTCCCCCTCCCCTGCCCTGTATTCGGGCTCGAACTGAATTAACATGCAAATGAAATGTATTTTTTCACAGTGTTAATGTATTCCAAATTTTACAGAATGAAACCATACCATAAATGTAAGTGTTTTGTTCAGAACTTTACAAAGATTTGTTTACCATTTTGGAAAACTGTGACCAGTGTCATACCACTTTGGTGGCAATTACCAATTTAACACTAGGTCAATCAGCTGATATAGTCATCCTTTGGTATCCATGGGGGAACAGTTACAGAATCCCTACAGATATCAAAATCTGTGGATGCTCAAGTCCCTTATATAAAATGGAATAGTATTTGTGCATAATCTATGTACATCCTCCCATATACTTGAAATCAACAAGTCTGTACATTCAATATAGATGCAATTAATTTTTACATATTCTTTACTTGTGGTTAGTTAAATATGAGGATGTGGCGCCTATAGATATAGGGAGCTAACTGTACATCTATCTATTCATAGTGATTTTTATGTACAAGTGCAAACAATCAACTGCCGTACTGTATTATCTGGTATAGTCTGTGTGAGTATTTTTTTTTTTTTTTTTTTTTTTGGTGGTGGTACTGAAGATTGAACCCAGGGGCATTCTACCTCCAAGCTACACCCCTAGTCTTATTTTTTATTCTGTATTTTGAAACAAGGTCTCACTAAATTGTGGAGAGCCTCACTAAGTAGCTGAAGCTGGCCGAAAACCAGATCCTCCAGTCTCAGCCTCCCAAGTACTGGGAACTACAAGCGTGCGCCACCACGTCTGGGCTAGTATTTACATACTTTAAGACGCGTTATAAATTGCTTCCCTTCTCATTTATATTATAAGCAAGTCATTATAATTTTTGAAATTATGTAGAGAAGAAATATTAACTATGATTTTCACCTCAAGTTAGCAGAAAAGGCAATACAAAATGTTTATTATAAGCCGGGTGTGGTGGCACACACTTGTAATCCCGTAACTTAGGAGGATTGAAGGCTCACAGCCAGCCTCAGCAACTTAGTGAGGCCCTCTGAAACTCAGTGAGACTGTTTCAAAAATAAAGACTAAAAAATTAAAGCTGGGGGTGTAGCTTGGAGGTTGAATGTCCCCAGAATTCAACCCCCAGTACTGAAAAAAAAAAAAAGTTAATTATAAAAAGGTAGCAACGGACCTTTCAATAAGATTGAAAGTCGGTGGGAGAAAATACATGAGATCGAGCATGATCAAAATCAAAGATGTTCTAATTTTCTTGTCAAGATAATTAGTAAAATGTTAGCTGGGCGCGGTGGCGCACACTTGTAATCCCAGTACTTGGGAGGCTGAGACCAGAGGATCTGGGTTCGTGGCCAGCCTCAGCTACTTATTGAGGCTCTCCTTAACTTAGTGAGATCCTGTTTCAAAAATAAAGAATAAGAAATAGGACTGGGGGTGTAGCTAGGAAGTAAAATGCCCCTGGGTTCAAACCCCAGTACTGGAAAAAAAATAGTAAAACTTTAAATAATGAAAAATATCAAAATGTAGCAATCGTTTCTGATTCTCACCTGAAAGGAACTATATACATCATAGTGGAATAATTCCAACTCTTTTTTTTTTTTTTTTTTTTTTTGCAGTACTGGGGATTGAACTCAGGGGCATTCTATCTCCGAGCTATACCCCCAGACCTATTTTTTATTCTTTATTTTTGAAACTGAGTCTCACTAAGTTGCAGAGTGCCTCACTAGGTAGCTGAGGCTGGCCGCGAACCCAGATCCTCCAGTCTCAGCCTCCCGAATGCTGGGATTACAAGCGTGCGCCACCACGCCCAGCTTAATTCCAACTCTTAAAGGAACTCCACTGCATTCAGACAAAACTGACAAGAATATCACAGCTCTCAGGTCAAATCCCCAGTATACTCAACTCAATATCTATATATTAAATTCTCAGAGATAAAGTGGTAGATTCAAATCATTTAAAGAATTAGTGATTAAAAAAAATTATTGCTCCTTATTGTGGCAAATAATTTCCCCCCAATAAAATGAAGATTATTTAATTAATTAATTAATCATTCTTATGTGTGTGGTACTGGGGGTTGAGCCCAAAGACATTCTACCTCCGAGATATACTCCCAGCACTTTTTATTTTTTGTTTGGAAACAGGGTCTTACTAGGTTGCTGAGAATCTTGAAATGTTGCTGAGGCTGTCCTCAATCCTCCAATCCTCCTGTCTTAGCTTCCCAAATACTGGGATTACAGGCAGGCACCATCATGCCTGCCTCACTGAAGATAATTTAATTCAATAAACTATAATGAATGTTGAAAATATACTGTGTACAACACTTCATGCCACTTAGTTTAGTACTGCTTTCTTCTTGAGAACCCTCCAAAAAACTGTAATAAATTCCATTTTGAATTTCTTTACTATTTCTAAAAAGCTCACCACAATCAGACACAAACTATTAATAATTTTACTCCAGTAAAATGTATTTTCATAAAATCTACAGGGGAACTTAATATTTATACATGAGCTACCATTTGCTCACAAGTAGGAACATACTGAGAGGGCCATCTAGTGGTAACAAGAATTACTACCAATAATACACTTGAAAGCTTAAAGTCTATTTTGTTTTAAATTTCTATAATTTATAGGTAATAGAGTTTTAAATTATTATTAGGACTTTAAGAATATGATTAAAATAAATTTCTTGTTTTGTTTTTTGTGGCACTAGGGATTAAAACCAGGGATATTCTATCCTTGAGCTACACACTGCACCCTTTTTTAAAATTTTTGTTTTTGAAACAGGGTGTCACTAGGTTACTGAGAGTCTCGCTGTATTGATGAGGCTGTCCTCAAACCTGTGATCATCTTGTCTAAGCCTCCCAAGTAGTGAGATTACAAGCGTGAGCCACCATGCCCAGTTTAAAAACAAAATTTAAGCCCATTATACTTAATCAACCTTGTCTCACATTAAAAATTTTAAAATAAACTTCCTATGACTCTTTAGCTCAACAAGTACAATTATAAATCCAATACATTTCTGCTAAAGGTTTTCATCAAGCAGTTTATCACTACATAAGCTTCAAATGTCTTTAACATGCTCATACATTTGACTTAGTAATTCTATCCCTATAAATCCATACAATTTGAAATAAATATATTAATAGTAATATTATTTAAAAAAGGAAAAACAAATGCCCAACTACAAATAATGGTTAAAGAAATTAAGGAACTCTGCTCTGCTGAAATCTTATTTTAGGTCTTTGGGTCTCCAGAGCTAGAAGATTAATCTTGTGTTGTTTTAAGGGACATTTGTGGCAATTTGTTACAGCAAATAGGAAACTACTATACTATAGAAATAGGAAACAAATACAGTATGAAAACCTGGCACAGTGGTGCACACCTGTAATCCCAGTACTTGGGAAGTAGAGACAGGATGATTGCAGGTTGGAGGTCAGCCTCAACAACTTAGCAAGACTCTCAGCGACTTAGTGAGACCCTATTTCAAAATAAAAAATAGAAAAGGTCTGGACATGTATCTAGGAGGCAGAACTCCCCTAGGTTCAATCCCAACACCAAAAAACAAAAACAAATACAGTATAAATATAAGTACATTATTTGACCTGTTTTAATTTTTCATTTTTTACAAATAGGGTTGCAATACCACATATTACTTAGCATTTTTCTAGAAATTATTCTAAGTAGGATCACTAGCTCTTTTAAACACTCATTTTAATTGTGATAGGCACTGAAAATTATTTACAAGATATTGTACCAATTTAACACTTCGACTGTCCATGTACAAGATTAACTGCTTCTCTCCACTCCCTAAAAGCCAGAATCTTGATCTCAGAGCTAGATCTTACTAAGTCAAGGCCAAGGATCCTGTGATCATAGTCACAAAGTTGATGGAAAAACTTTCTTCAAGGATAACTCTCTTCAGGAACTATGAACTGAGAAAATTTCACTATCACACAAGAAGAGCAAGACTTAAGATGCAACACCCTCTTACCTCCTTTAAAGTCTTTTTAAAAGGGTCCCTGAGAATCTAGAGGTGGGGGGTATGTCCCTCTTGGATTCTTCCATGGCATTTTTTTTTTGTCTACTTCAAGCAATGAAAGCCAGTATCAAACCATGTATATTTTATACAAGCAATATTCTTGCCCAGGGAAGCTTTTGCTTCCTAGTGCCTACTTGTCCTATCCAAAACATGGAACCTTATTTGACCCACTGACTCACTAATTATTCAATTATAATGTCTAACATTTATACATATATAAAATATATATAACTTCATGTCTTATACACACACATACACACATATAAAGTCTCTATATTTTACACACACTAATTCAATCTTAAACACTATAAAAGTACGAATGATTATCATTTTATAGATGTGGAAATACAGCTGAGTGTGGTGACACACCCTCGTAATCCCAGGTTTTGGGACAGGAAGATCTCAGGTTCAAAGCCAGCCTCAGCAACTTAGAGAGGCTCTCAGCAACCTAGTGAGACTCTGTTTCCAAATTTAAAAAATTGGGCTTGGGGTGTAGCTAAGAGGGAGAATGCCTCTGGGTTCAACCCTCAGTTCCAAAACTAAAATTAAAAAATAGATGTGGAAACAGGCATAAAAGGTCACACTACCCAAGATCTTACTACTCAGTGGGAATATGAACCAAGACAGTTCCAAGGTCAGGGTCCATGCTCATGGTAACTCTGCAATATCCAATGGTCTCAATCCTCCTCATGACTATAAGCAAGATGTCCCCCACTGAATGCCTGCATCACAAATGCTACTCCCTGACACTAGACACTATCTTATCCACCTAATTATTTTTCATTTCACATAGAACAGAAGGTTACAATATGGCACCAAATTGCTCTGGTCTTCAGTGGTCACCAAATGGTTCGTTTTTGTCTTATCTGAACTATAAACTTCTTGGAGGCAAAGATGGTAACTGATGTGTCTTTCCATTGGGTTCCTTTTTTTTTTTTTTGCCTTAAATATTAGTCAATGTTCTATTTTAAACATTTTAAATATTCCTCAATATTGTTTTCAGTCTTCTTTTTCTTTCTCAATTACATTCTCTCCTTTAGTGGATTTTGTCTACCTTTTAAGCCACAATTACCTGATGACTTCCAAATCGCTCTATCTTTAGTTCGAGCCTCTCTCCAGGACCAGACCTAAATATTCAACTGCATAGAGACTTCTCCACCTGTAAATCTCAAGGCACTTCAAAATTCAATTTTTTATGTACTGGCTCTTTCCCTGCTTTGGAAACCTTAAAATCATTCTTGACTACTTTTCCTCCCTTCTCACAAATCATTAAGACCTGTGACTTTTCTCTCTCCTTAATTTCTCTCGATTATTTTTACCTCTTTCCACTGATACTTAGTAGACCTTTGGTAAATATTTGACTAGCTTTTCTCTTGTTGTAATCTATACCCATACCTCCATTCTCTCTCTTAGAAAGCCTCTAAACTAGTGTTTATGCCATGCTTCTTGCTCTTTTCTAATCTACTCTCCACACTGCTACCAAATTTCTTTTTTTTTTTTTCCTTGCGGTACTGGGGATTGAACTCAGGGGCATTCTGAGCTATACCCCCAGCCCTATTTTTTATTCTTTATTTTGAAACAGGGTCTCACTAAGTTGCGGAGGGCCTCACTAGGTAGCTGAGGCTGGCCGCGAACCCAGATCCTCTGGTCTCAGCCTCCCAAATGCTGGGATTACAAGCATGCACCATCACACCCGGCTGCTACCAAATTTCTTAATTATCATTAAACAGAAGCCAATTCCCTCCTAGTAAACTCATACAAAATCAAATTCTTTCGCCTTGGGAACAAGGTTCTTCACATTGGGCATCTGTTGCCTTTGCCCCCATGGACACTACTCATCACCTCTGCCACTAAACTCTATGCCTCAGACAGTATGTTAGAGTAGGCTCTTTTTCTCACCTTTGAGCATCTATACAAAGCATTCTCTCTTCCAGTTTTCCTCCTCAAGCCCACTTCTGCCATCCCTACTTGTCCTTCAGAATCCAGCTTATCTCCTCAGAGAAACCTTCCATCCCCTAAATGAACTCAGTGCCCCTTGTGTGTATTTTTCTAGCATCTTCTCTATCATGACACTTAAACCACATTAAGTTTGCCTGTTTACTGGGTTATGACTTGTCACTATGCCTGGATTATGGTGCCTAGTAAGTGCTCAATAAATAATCATTTGTGAAATGCACAATATTTGGAACACAGGAGAAACTCCAAAAATACTTGGGGCAAACAATGAATTTCTAACATTTTGTTTTTTTAATATTAACCAAATTGAGGGTTTCACAAACTCCAGGAAATAACATAATTAATAGACTGCTTACTGAATTTCTAAGTCAGCCTTGTAACTAAATTCCTCATCATTGGACAAGGTTGGAACTTGACTGGTAGCGGAGGCTAGCCATGAACCCGGATCCTCCAGTCTCAGCCTCCCAAATGCTGGGATTACAAGCATGCGCCACCACGCCTGAATATTTTCTTTTTATTGGCAGCAACTTAAATTGACAGACTTAAGCCCCTTTCCCCTCCCCCCCAAAAAAGCTGAGATCAATCAAAAGGGAACATCATGAACATAACTTTGGACCCCCCCCCATCAGTGTTACTTTTGAACTTGCCAAGTTGGTATAATATAGAAAATTCTAGGCAGGAAGTCAGAACTTATCTAATAACCATCAACAAGACTACAAAGCAAGATCAATGCAGGACCAAATCAGTAACAGTAGATCAAATCAGTGACAAACTGAGTCTATTCTAGAACTAAGCTGTCCAATGCGATAGCCACTAATCATATTAGGATTTTCTGAAGACTTAGTACCAAGACATAACATTAAATAGCTAGCTAATGACTTTTATAATGATTACTTGTTTGAGACAGTAATGTTTTGGATATATAGGGTTAACTCAAATTAACTTCACCCGTTTATTTATTTTTTTATTTATTTTTTTTTTTTGGCGGTACTGGGGATTGAACTCAGGGGCATTCTACCTCCGAGCTATACCCCCAGCCCTATTTTTTATTCTTTTATTTTGAAACCGAGTCTCACTAAGTTGCAGAGTGCCTCACTAGGTAGCTGAGGCTGGCCGCGAACTCGGATCCTCCGGTCTCAGCCTCCCGAATGCTGGGATTACAAGCGTGCGCCACCACGCCCGGCTCAACCCGTTTATTTTAATGTAGCTACTAGAACATTTCAAATTAAACAAGTAGTTCACATTACATTTCTGTAGGCTACAGGTAGTCTAGAACCATTAGACAAAACTACTTAAAGCCACCAACTTTAGGATTTGCAAGTGTGTGTGTGTGTGTGTGTGTGTGTGTGTGTGTGTGTGCGCGCGTGTGTGTTATTACTAGGGATTGAATCCAGAGGCATTCTACCTTCGAGCTACACCTCTAGCCCAATTTTTTCTTATTTGGAAACAGCGTCTTGTTAGGTTGATGAGAGTCTCAACTACTTGCTGAGGCTGTCCTTGAACCTGCGATCCTCCTGTCTCAGCCTCCCAAGAACTGGGGTTACAAGCATGAGCCACCACGCCTGGCAGAATTTGCAAGATTTTAAATTAAGATATGAGGGCATTCTTTTAGGAAAACTGTATCTGATGAATTATCCCTTCTATGATCTTGGATAGGCTTTCCCTCTAGAAATTCTAGGAAGATATGACTTCATCCTTGTAAAATTTCACAAATCACTTAAAGATGAAAGTGACTCGTGAGTTTTACTAAATTTTTCTCATCTTTACAACCCACCATGCCTTTACCATATTCAATTACTAGTTTCTTTTAAATCACATTTATTCTAGGAAGAGAATGACTGAGGCTTGAAGGGAATGTAGAAGATGAAGATAAGGCTAGAATCCTATTGGAATAAGCCAGTAGATGGCTTTGAATTAATCGGAGAAAAATAACTTACCTGCTTATTACAAAGCAAAGTCAATAAACTGTTGGCTGTTTTAAATGACAATAGTGAACCATTAATATCCTGCCCAACAAAAAGAATGCATGTATTTTGATCCTTTCTTCCCAAGATTTCTCATATTCATCCCCTCCTCTCCACTCTCTAGTCTTACACACTCATTGTCTCATAACTTAAACATCACAATGGCCTCTCAGCTGACCTAACTCTAGTTTCTCCACTCTGCTGCCAGGCAATTCCCCTAAAGTACAATTTCATTCAAGCAGGCATGTCTATATATGAGCCCCTCAAAGAATTCACCATCTAGCAGGGAAGAGGTACACCTCAGGCTTCTTTCATCTAAATTCTCCTAGTACAACCATTCTGAAGAACAACTTATCATTATCTAGTAGAGTTAAATATGTGCCTATCTCTCGTTTCATTTCATATCTGCATAGTACTCAGCTATGTGAAAATATAATTGTTCATTTTAATTTAAAAAAAACTAACTCTTATTCTCTAGTAATCAAAAGACCTCATCTTGCAATGCAAGTCCCTATGCCAATTGCCCCAACTTCATGCATTCGCTGAATCCATTTTTCTCAATTCACACTTCCTAACAATTCTCCTTCCTCATCCCAGACATGTTCACCTTATTTCAGACCCAATGTCTCCCTCCCTCATGCTATTTTCCCACCTCATAATGTCGACTACATCCCTTCTCTCCAAATCCTTTATTTTAATCCAAGCCCAGTTTAGAAAGATCTCTTCTCCAATAAGGCTTCCTTAGACAGGCTTATTGAATAATTTCTCCCTTGAATTTTTTCAGCACTTTATACCATAATCTACATCTTTCCCATTCTTTTATTAAACAAATGTTTACTGAACATGTGAGCAGCCTGGAGTTTGTGTTCTGGGAGGAGAACCTGGCAATGAAGGAATGAATAAATAGTACTAGAAGTGATAAATGCTATGAAGAAGAAATAAGGCAGGGTAAGAAATAATATACTGGATTAGTAATGAGAAACTGCCATTTTAGGTAAAATGGTTAGAGAAGGCTTCTTTTAAGGAGGTGGCAACTAATAGAAACCAAAGAGATAAGCAAAGCAAGGAAGATTTCAAAGGAAGAATCATGATGAACATTCTTCTGATTGCTCAGCATCAGAACATGTTCACATATCTGGAGAATTCCTCTCCATATGAGTTGTCTTCTATACAAAAGCACATACTATACATATTCAAAAGTATACATACACTGTTCTGCACCTTGCTTTTCCCAGCTTCCCATGCAACTACCGTACAGTCATATGACCTCCACCCCAACAGAGAAGCATCTGTGCTAGACTTCAATTTAACAGATAGACATATCACACACACACACACACACACAGCAGGAAATGTGTAGAAACCACTGTGGTATGACTGGCAGCAGATTCCAGTAACAATACTGGTAGAAGTTTCTTCCTTGATAAACTTTTCTGCTGAATTAACCAGACGTGTTTCTGTTGTTTAAAACTAAGAATTCTGACTGACCCTGATGATCAAGGGAGACAGAATATTAACGACTGATTCTAACCTAGAGTGAAGAAGGATAAAAGGAAATGCAATCGTGAAGATATATGAATGGGATGGGTCACGCAGGGATTTAAAGGCATTAGCAAAAAGTAGATTTTAAGCCAGCGTGGTGGCACATTCTATAATCTCAGTACTTGGGAAACTGAGACTAGAGGATCGAAGGTTTGAGGCCAGCCTCAACAACCTAGCAAGACTCTCAGTAACTTAGTGAGATCCTGTTTCAAAACAAAACAAAACAAAAAGGGGGGTGGGGGAGTGTAGCTCTGAGGTAGAAGGCCCCTAGGTTCTATTCTCAGTACCCCCCACTTCCAAAAAGGATAATCCACAGAGGGAGGCAAGACTTGAAGCAAGGATACTAGTTAGGAAATTATTCTATTTGAAGCTAATGGTACATCAGGCTAGGATGACACCTTGTAAATCATTTAGACCCTTTACCTTTAGTTACTACATGCCTAGGTTGTATTATGTGCTTTCCATTTGTCCCCCATTTAGTTTCTTTTCTCTCCTTTCTGGCTTCTACTGATTTGGAAACTATATACTGTTTCTGTTCTTTTATTGGTCCTCTAGAAATTATATCATGCATTAAAGTCTAAAATTAGTCAAAATCTTTACTTTCCCTTCTCCCCCAAAAAACTATAGATTACAGGCATGTACTACCATGCCTGGCTGCATGGTAGCGCACACCTGTAATCCCAATACTTGGGAGGCTGAGACAGGAGAATCATAGGTTCGAGGCCAGCTTCAGCAATTTAGTGAGAACTTGTTTCAAAATAAAACATAAAATAGGGCTGAGGGTGTAGTTCAGAGGTAAAACACCCCTGGGGTTTGATCCCCAGTACCACAAAAAGAAAAAAAAAAAAAAAAAAAAAGATCTAAGCAAAACATCAACACCAAATGCAATGTGTAAACCCTGTTTAGTTTCCAATTTAAAGAAACCAATGTCCAAGCCTTGGTCACTACCTGGCCCTCATTTACCTCTTTGCTAGCAGGTGTTATCGTAGCAACAGCAATAGTCGTTCTAGATTTATGCAATCTACCACTTGCTGTACGCCTTGTGATCAATGCCTATGTTAGTATATGGGCAGATTTACATGGAATAAAACTGCAAGCACTGCCTCGAAAAGGGCCTGGTAGTCAATGACGGGTTTGATTTCCTCAGGGCAAATCAACCTAAGACAGGGCTCGTTGAATGACTCATCGAGACCCCATGACGGGTAAGATTAATCACCTGGACAACCTAAGACAGGCACAGTCCTTCGTGCATTTTAAAATTATAACGGGGGAGTTGTGGGAGCCCAGTTGGATCCTCTCCCCCCTGGCAGTTGCTATCTGCATATATGAGCAATTATACTGTCTCTTCTACTATGACTACATTGGCGTCTCGAAGTCTGGAGATTGCCCCTAGGATGCATAGATGAAAGACCCTCCTACTTCTTGGAAAATAAAGATATGACCCTAAAGGAGTATGGTTTTATGACTCTAGAAAGTTTTCTTTACCAGGCTATGTTAAAAATGTGGGCTATACGTGTAAAACAAAGAAGTGGTGCTATTTGTGATCTGATAATGATTGATGTGTCATAAATGTCTATGTAACCCTGTTGTACTCAAGAAATGTATAAAAAAAATCCATGCTAAAAAAATAAACAAATAAATAAAATTTTAAAAAAGAAACCAATGCAAAAAAATATTTTTAAATGGGGGAAATGTAAACACTGCCTACGTATGTAATGATATTCAGGATCTGTTGCTGATTTTTTCTGGATATGATATTGGAAGTACAGTTTAGATTTTTAAGATTTAGAAATATATTTATAGACTAAGTACTATTATATGATTTGTTTTAAAATAACCAGTTCAAGTCAGGTGTGGTGGCGCACTCTTATAATCCCAGTACTTGGGAGTCTGAGACCGGAGGATCCAGTTCACAGCCAGGCTCAGCTGCTTAGTGAAGCCCTCTGCAACTTAGTGAGACCCTGTTTCAAAATAAAGAATAAAAAATAGGGCTGGGGGTGTAGCTCAGAAGTAGAATGCCCCTGAGTTCAATCCCCAATACCGCAAAAAAATAAATAAATAAATAATAAAAAAAATAAAATAACCAGTTCAGTCAGAAATTATAATTATTAAAGCTGAATAACAAATATATAATATAGTATACTCTTTTTCTTATATATTAAAAATTTTCCATAAGAAAGAGTTTTTAAAAATTATCCTAGTAGCTGGGCGTGGTGGCGCACGCTTGTAATCCCAGCATTCGGGAGGCTGAGACCGGAGGATCTGGGTTCGCGGCCAGCCTCAGCTACCTAGTGAGGCACTCCGCAACTTAGTGAGACTCAGTTTCAAAATAAAGAATAAAAAAATAGGGCTGGGGGTGTAGCTCGGAGGTAGAACGCCCCTGAGTTCAACCCCCAGTACCGCAAAAAAAAAAAAAAAAAAAAAAAAAATCCTAGCCATATATA
Organism: Graphiurus murinus; assembly: GCA_004027655.1. Classification (NCBI taxonomy): domain Eukaryota; kingdom Metazoa; phylum Chordata; class Mammalia; order Rodentia; family Gliridae; genus Graphiurus; species Graphiurus murinus. The sequence goes on along the minus strand of PVLC010008763.1, from coordinate 23,985 downwards.
TATATATATATATCCTGTTCCTAAATAACACAAGGCTCTTAGAACCCAGAATTCCATCTCTCTCCCTTCAGTTATTGCTTCACACAGGCCAGACAAGTGCTTTACCACTGAGAGATTATAGGTATGTACCACTGTGCCCAGCTATTGCCTTGTTTTTTGTTTGTTTTTGGTTTTTTTTTCCTGTTTATTGCAATCCATTTTCATTTTCCAAATATGTATCACCTTCTTTATTTTTCATTTACACTTCATACATTTCACTCCTACCATGCAGGATCACTTTCATTCTGCATTAGATATATCTTTTAGAAATGCACTGTCCAATCTGATGCATGTAGCTACTTAAATAAAACCAAAAATTCAGTTTATCAGTCACATCAGCCACATTTTAAGTGCTCAAGAGCCTCTTGTGGCTTATGACAATATTGGACAGCACAGAGATCAATAACATTTCCACCATCATAGATATTTCTATTTACAGTACTGCTTTAGATTAACTTCCATGGGTGAGATGTTGGTGACAAGTTTGTTTTTTTTCTATTGCCTGAAAATGTCTTTAATTAGCCACCATTCTTTAAATATACTTTTGCTTGGTATAAAATTCTAGGCTGGTGGGTAATTTTCATTTCATATTGCAGACATCATTTCACTATCTTCCATCTTTTACTGTTGTTGTTAGTCTAATTCTTGCTCCTTGACAGTTATCTTCTTTTTTACTCAACTACTTTTAAGATTTTTCTCTACATCACTGGTTTTCTGAGATTTTATTAGGATGTATTTAGATATAAATTTATTTTATCCTAATTAGGAATTGTTGAAATTCTTGAATCCTGGTACCTTTCATTGGTTCTAGGAAATATCAGCCACCATCTCTTCAAATGTCCTGTTTTCTCTTCCTCTCCTTCTGAAATTCCAGTTAAGACCTTCTTACTCTGTGCCCATATCTCTTAACCTATCTTTTATATTTTCCATCTTCTTGCCTCTAAGCTACATTCTGGATGTGACCAATCTGCTGCAAAATGTATGGTTAAGTTTTTAATTAAATTACTGTATACTTTTTTAGTTCCAGAAGTTATACTTGGTTTTTCAAATCTACAATGCCATATATACAGTTTCCTTTACTCTGTCTTCAAGCTTGCCACTAGATACTGTCAAATGTCCCCCGGGAACAGAATTACTTCTGATTAAAAACCACTGAACTATATGCATCTTAAGTTAAAGTGAATTTCTATACAATGTGCTATAACCATCCTTTCATTCAAATGGACACATCAAAATGGTGGCACACACTTGTAATCCCAGTACTTGAGAGGCTAAGACAGGAGGATCACAGGTTCAAGGACAGCCTCAGCAATATAGTGAGACTCTGAGCAACCTAGTGAGAGCTTGTTTAAAAATAAAGGGGGAGCCAGGCGTGGCGGCACATGCTTGTAATCCCAGTACTTGGGAGACTTGAGACAGGAGGATCACAGATTCAAATCCAGCCCCGGCAACTTTTGGAGGCTTTCAGCAACCTAGTGAGACCTGTTTCCAAATAAGAAATAAAATTGGGCTGGGGATGTAGCTTGGAGGTAGAATGCCTCTAGGTTCAATCCCCAGTACCCCAAAAAAAAGGGGGGGGGCTGGGGATGTGGTTCCGACATAAAATCCTAACTAATGCAGCCCCATCAATCATTTCCCAATTTGTGTTTCCCAAAGCTCCAGAGACCTTCAGTACTAGAAGGGCCATGGGTAAAGGGGTAAACACAAACTGGAGATGACAACAGTACACATCTGCCCCTTATCATCTCATTTTGATATTCTATATATGACATTATTTGAAGTTTGTTGTTTTGTTGCAATGCCAGGGATCAAATACAGGGCCTTGTGCTTGAGTGCTCTCTACCATTGAGCTGGTGTGTCACTATGTTGCCCAGGCTGGTCTCAAACTCATGGGCTCAAGTAATCCTCCTGTCTCAGTTTCCTAAAGTAGCTAGAACTACAGCACTACTATGGTCTGTCTTGCTTTTAACTTTAAAACTTTTTTTTTTTTTTTTGGTGGCACTGGGGATTGAACCTAGGGGCATTCTTCAGCCCTATTTTTTTGAAACAGGGTCTCACTAGATTGCTGAGGGTCTCACTTAGTTGCTGAAGTAGTCCTTGAATCTGCGATCCTCCTCTGCCCAGCTCTTTTAAAGCATTTTAAAAAGGAAACTATTGCCAGCAAAGTGTCTTCTCTTCAGACATAAAATCATGAAAATTTTTAAATTTTAGGCATGAATTACTTAGCAGGTCTTTTCATTTTCATTCCTTATCCAAATCTGTTTTCAGCTGGGCGGGGTGGCACATGCTTATAATCTCAGTACTTGGGAGGCTGAGACTGGAGGATTCGAGTTAGTGGCCAGCCTCAACTACTTAGTGAGGCCCTCTGCAACTTAGTGAGACCCTATTTCAAAATAAAGAATAAAAAATTGGGCTGGGCGTGGTGGCGCACGCTTGTAATCCCAGTACTTGGGAGGCTGAGACTAGAGGATCCGGGTTCACGGCCAGCCTCAACTGCCTAGTGAGGCCCTCCGCAACTTAGTGAGACCCTGTTTCAAAATAAAGAATAAAAAATAGGGCTGTAGCTCGGAGGTAGAATGCCCCCTGGTTCCAACCCTAGTACCACAAAAAAAATTGGGCTGGGGGGTGTAGCGAGGTAGAATGCCCCTGGGTTCAATCCCCAGTACAGCAACAACCACAAAAAAAAAAAAATACCTTTTAAGATAAACCCAGAAAGAACTACTAAATTTATTTCTGCCAGGCATGGTGACGCAGGCTTGTAATTCCATACTTGGGAGGCTGAAGTAGAGGATAGCAGGTTCGCAGCCAACCTCAGCTATTTAGTGAGGCCCTCCACAACTTAGTGAGACTCTGTTTCAAAGTAAAGAATAAAATAGGTTGGGAGTGTAGCTCAGAGGTAAAATGCCCCTGGGTTCAATTGCCAGTACTGCAAAAATAAATAAATAAATTAATTAATTAATTTATTTATTTATTTATTTATTTCTAAGTCCTCGTATGTATGTGCTTTATCTGTGCTCCCTCTTAAATAGATGTATTTTTACTCTAGCCAAGTAAAAATCAGATAAAAACAATATAAATAAGGTCTAACCAGGTGTGGTGGCTCACCCTTGTAATCCCAATACTTGGGAGGCTCAGACAGGAGGATCGCAGGTTTGTGGCCAGCCTCAGCTATTTACTAAGACCCTCCTCAACTTAGTGATACCCTGTTTTAAAATAAAGAATAAAAAATAGGGCTGGGGGTGTAGCTTGGAGGCTTGGAAGTAGAATATCCCTTAGTTCAATCCCCAGTGCCACAAAAATTAAAAAAAAAATTAAGATTATGAAGTATAACTCATGCAAAAAAAATTTTTTTTTTTTTTTTTGCGGTATGGTACTGGGGATTGAACCCAGGGGCATTCTACCTCCAAGCTACACCCCCAGTCCTAATTTTTATTGTTTATTTTGAACCAGAGTCTCACTAGGTGGCAGAGGGCCTCACTAAGAAGCTGAGGCTGGCGTTAAACCTGGACTCTCTTAGCCTTCTAAGTACTGGGATTACAAACTGTGTAACCACACCCAGCTATGAAAAAAAAAAAATTTTAAATCCCAAATTACACAACAGGAACTTGTTTTAGGCAGCACCTCATATGTTGTGGTTTCTTTTCTCCTTTATATCAAACCTCTCTGTCTTACATACAGTCACTCCCAAATTTTTCTACATACTACTTTTATGCTCTATTAGAAACATCCTCATACTTGTCTTAAATATTACAATTTAATGTCATCTATCCCAAGCTAAAATTCTTTATACTATTTTTGTTTCTTGAATTTCAGATACTAAAGATGTTGCTAAATTGGAACCATGCTAATAAATTAAGCTCCTACTTCCACATAATGTGTTTTTCAGATATATACCTTCTATTTCTTTAACAACATTCTACCTGTGCATGCCAGTATTGCTATTGTAACTGTAAAATTATGACATCAGTATTGCTTTCCATAAAACCTAGAAGACCATTGATCCTTTAAGATCTATTTCACATCTTTAGCTCATCATTTATTTTTTCAGTAGGCAGTACTTTTCTATAATTCAAAAATTCAGACACAGAAATGCATACACGAAAAGGTCTCGATACACTGCTTCCATTGAGACTTTCCAATGTTTGTATTTTGTGCCAATTTCCTACAAGTTAATTCTGACTATACATTATTTTTATGTAATATGCACAATCATTAAGTAAGTGTCTCCAATGCATCATAGACCTTTAAAGATCTGGCCTGTGCATCATTGTAGCCTCATCAACTCACCATTTCCCCTTGGGTTTACACTCTAAAATACAGTTATTTATAAAATAACTACCCTATGTGCTATTGTTTCATGCTACCACTCCTTTACATGTTATTTTGACCCTTAATTCAACTTACCTGACCAAGTATTATGATTCTACCTCTAAAGTCCAGTTCAGATATCACCGCTGTCAACAAGCTTCTCTTGAGCTCAGCAGAATAAATCACTCCTTTTTTCTCTCACTGTGCGCTGAAAATACTTCCAAGTAATGGGATTCCACCATATTACACATGATGATTTATTTACAAGTTCTACTCTTCTGTATGTAGCCTCAGGAGGTCAGGCAGGATTTATCTTATACTTAGGTGTATTTTATTATCTAGCAGTTTCTAGCACACCACTCAAAAAAATGTTTACTGAATTAGGTCCATTCTATCCCACACTATCATAAACACTATAAACTCTAGTTCACTATAAACTTACACACATAAAAACTGAAGTCAAACCAGGCGTGGTGGTGCACGCATGTAATCCCAGAATTGGGAAGCTGAGACCGGAGGATCTGGATTCGCGGCCAGCCTCAGCTACCTAGGTGAGGCCCTCCGCAACTTAGTGAGACCCTGTTTCAAAATAAAGAATAAAAAATAGGTCTGGGGGTATAGCTTGGAGGTAGAATGCCCCTGAGTTCAATCCCCAGTACCAAAAAAAAAAAAACTGAAGTCACGCACGGTAGGTGGTTCACGCTTGTAATCCCAGTACTTGGGAGGTAGGAGGCTGAGACAGGAGGATCACAAGTTTGTGGCCAGCCTCAGCAACTTAGTGAGGCCCTCCACAACTTAGTGAGACCCATTTCAAAAAAAAGAATGAATAGGGCTGGGGGTGTAGCTTGGAGGTAGAATGCCGGAGTTCAATCCCAGAACCACCAAAAAAAAACTGAAGTCACAATCTTTACTTGGAAAAAAAAAGTATGTATATATGGGGGGGGGGAGTGTGTGTGTGTGTGTGTGTGTGTGTGTTTGTGTTGCTAGAGACTGAACCCCAAGACCCTAGGGCATTCAACCTCCAAGCTACATCCCCAGGCCTATTTTATTTTTTATTTGAAAACAAGGTCTCACTAAGTTGCTAAAAGTCCTGGTAAATTGCTGAGGCTGGCTTCAAATCTGCAATCTTCCTGTCTCAGTCTCCCAAGTACTGGGGTTACTGGCATGCACCACCATGCCTAGCTATCTGAAAATACTTTACAACCTGAACAAATGTGTTCACTATCTGATTAAAAGTTGGGCAAATGATCCCAATAGACATTTCTCAAAAGAGGATATATAAATAGCTAACAAGCATATGAAAAATGTTTAGCATAACTAATCACCAAGGAAATGCAAATCAAAACGACAATAAGATATCTTCTCACACCAGCTAGAATGTCTATTATCAAAAAGACAAAAAATAACAAATACTGGTGAGGATAAGGAGAAAGAACTCTCATACACATACACTGTGGTAGAAATGTAAATTAATGCAGCCATTATGGATATAAGTATGGTGATTTCTCAAAATACTAGAAAATGAAATATCATATGGTCTAGCAATCCCACTGCTTGTATACATCCAAAGAAAATGAAATCATTTTGTCAGAAACAACTGCACTTCCATGTTTATTCTACTATTCATGATAGCCAAGACATGGAATCAACCTAGGTGCCCATCAGTGAATAAATGGATAAAGAAAATGTGATATGGCTGGGCATGGTGATGCATACCTGTAATCCCAGTACTTGGGAGGATGAGACAAGAGAATCGCAGGTTCGAGGAGAGCCTCAGCAACATGAGAACCAGTTTCAAAATAAAAAATAAAAAGAGCTGGAGGTGTAGCTCAATGGTAGAATGCCCTTGGGTTTAATCCCCAGTACCATTAAAAAAAATGTGGTGTATATATATTACATATTATTATTATTCAGCCATAAAAAGGGATGGAATTCTGTCATTTGCAGCAACAAATATGTAATTTGAGGACATTATATTAAGTGGAAAATTCAAGTTCAGGAAGATAAATACTGCATGTTCTCACTTTTATGTAGAAACTAAAGTTGATCTCAAAGTAGAGAATAAAATAATGGCTACCAGAGTCTAGCAAGGGCGAGAGGAAGGAGAGATAAAGAGACAATGGTTAGTGGATACAGGGATGCAGCTGGATAGGAGGAGCATCCTCTAATGTTCTATAACAAATAACCATTTATCTAAAACATTAGAGCACCCTCTAATGTTCTATAACTACAGTTGACAATAACTAATTGAATATTTCTTTTTTTTTTTTTTTTTGCGGTACTGGGGATTGAACTCAGGGGCATTCTACCTCCGAGCTATGCCCCCAGCCCTATTTTTTTTTATTCTTTATTTTGAAACCGAGTCTCACTAAGTTGCGGAGGGCCTCACTAGGTAGCTGAGGCTGGCCGCGAACCCGGATCCTCCAGTCTCAGCCTCCCGAATGCTGGGATTACAAGCGTGCGCCACCACACCCGGCTCTAATTGAATATTTCAATATAGCCAAAAGATGATTTTGGATGTTCCCAATACAAAGAAAGGATAAGCCGGGCGTGGTGGCGCACGCTTGTAATCCCAGCATTTGGGAGGCTGAGACCGGAGGATCCGGGTTCTCCGCCAGCCTCAGCTATCTAGTGAGGCATTCCACAACTTAGTGAGACCCTGTTTCAAAATAAAGAATAAAAAAATAGGGCTAGGGGTATAGCTCGGAGGTAGAATGCCTCTGAGTTCCATCCCCAGTACCACAAAACAAAACAAAAACAACAAAAAAACAAAGAAAGGATAAATGTCTGAGGTGATAGATAAGCCAATTAACCTGATCTAATCACCACACTGTAACAAGAATTGAAATGCCATATTGTACCTCATAAATATAGGCAATACTTTCAGTCTTAAAGTCATATTATTAATAATAGTAAAAGGATGTGTAGATTATAACAAAATCATCCTGAAGGTCAGTGTTTCTAAACTTCTGTGCTTTTCAGACTATAGGTCACAATTCATTAGCAGACTGAAATCATTAGAGTGGGTTAAGGCCAACATTTAAAAAAAAATGTATCAAATATAGTTATCATAGATAAATATGTGTACACATGCACAAAAACACAGTAATATGTATACATGATCACGAAGTGAAATACATTTCTTACTATGGGCTACAATAAAACAATAATTTGGGACTAGTAGAGTGCTTGTCTAGCATTCATGAGGCCCTGGCTTCACTCCCAGCACAATTTTTAAAAATAAAATTTTAGCCGGGCATGGTGGCGCACGCTTGTAATCCCAGCATTCGAGAGGCTGAGACCGGAGGATCCGGGTTCACGGCCAGCCTCAGCTACCTAGTGAGGCACTCCGCAACTTAGTGAGACCCGGTTTCGAAATAAAGAATAAAAAAAATAGGGCTAGGGGTGTAGCTCGGAGGTAGAATGCCCCTGAGTTCAATCCCTAGTACCGCAAAAAAATAAAATAAAATAAAAAAATAAAATTTTTTAAAGTTACTTCTATTGTTCCATATAGATTCAAAGTTTTAAATTAACAAGTTGTAGTCAAGGAAGGCTTCTGTTGTAGTTTGAATTTAAAATGTCCCCAGACCTCATGCCTTGAAGACCACTATTATTTGGAAGTGGGTCCCAGAGGCCACGGCCAGGTACTGTGTGTGTGTGTGTGTCCACCCCACCCAACTGCATCACGTGGCTCTGACCCTCTCTGATCATTTTGCTCTCTCTCTCTTCTCCCCACCATCATGCCCTAAGGACCTGTGGCCCCGGCGCCTGCTGTCATTACGACTTAACACCACATATGTTTATTGTTCCTCTCCCCACAAATGTCAGCTCCAAGAAAACAGAAAATTGGTTTTGTTTTGTTCAGTACTATAATGCCAGAGATTAGAACAGTGCCTGGCACAGGGCAAACATGTCTGAATAGGCTTTAACTAGCAAGGAAACGGCAAGAACTCATGAAGTTGTGCCTGAGCATGGTATATAACTGAGGAAACACTGGCTTATTAATGTTACCAAGTAAGAAATATAGTTGAAAAAGCAGAATATAATATGAAAAGGACTGCAAGTCCGAAAGTAGAATTTGGACTTTACCCTGCAGACTACTAGGAGTCATTCAAAGTTCTGAGCAAATGGTGATCCATTTAAACATTTATTCAGCCCAGGTTCAATTCACTTTGCTTGGCACAGTGAAGAATGCAAAGGTCAATAAACATGTTCTCTCCTTGGGCTTTTAGTTTAGTAGCAACAGGTTCAAAAAAAGTTTCAGAAAAACTATTCTGGCAGTCATATGCAGGATGAATTAAAAGGAGGAGAATCTAAAGTTGTAAGAACTATGCTGAGTGGTGGATATAAAAAAAATAAGGAAAAAGCATGCACCACATACAACTTCAAGATTGAAGTATGATAATGATGAAACCAACAGAAAAACAGAGCAGATAGGAGGCTGGGTAATAATAAATCTCAAAGTGAAAGAAATTTCTTGAGCTTTCCAGTGGAAATATCCAGTAAGCCACTAGAGTTATAAACCTAGGAAGTACACACTTGGGAGACATCAGCACATAAAATATCATGAGAGCAGACAGATAAAGAGGAGCAGAGGGCAAAGAACTGGTGGGAATAATGACAATGGTAATATGATCATGAAACAACAAAGAAAACTGAAAAAGTAGTAACCAGAAAGGAAAAACTAGAACAGTCCACTAACACGTAAGGAAAGAAAGAATGTTAATAGCCTTGGTGAAAATCAACAGTAACACACATATACTGGCTAAGTAAATTGAGAATGAAGACAGTAACTTAGAAAAGAAATAGTAAAAGAGCAGAGAGCAGTAATTGTAACTCAGTTCTTAAAACTTTTGAAATAAAATCAGACAGCTGGGAAGAACAGTAGCAGTAGTTCATTAAAATTGATTTCCCCAAAAAATATGTAAGTCTGTATATTTGAAGGTAATGACAAAAAGCCACAGAAGATGGTGTGTTCATCATCTTTAATAAATGACCAGAGAAGAAAAGTTAAAAGTGGCACCAATATTCCTGGAAAAAAGAGGAAAAAAAGATTATTCTTTAAGTTTACAAAAGTAAGATGACAGAATTGAAATTCATCATGGTGACAATGTGGGGAAATGTGCAAGCATACCCTGTAATTTTTTTTTTTTCCAACAAGTAGAAGTCAATAGCATCCACTAATAGAGAAAGAAGAAATTTGAAACACTGGAAAAATATTAGATTAATAAAATGATTGCCACTGAGTGTGGTGGTCCATGACTGTAACCCCAGGCATGAACTTGGATCAAAGGTTTAAAAAGCCAGCCTCAGCTTTTTAGTGAAGCTAGCAGAAACATAGCAAGAACCTGTTTACAAATAAAAAATAAAACAGGGCTGGGGAGTGTAGCTCGGAGGTAGAATGCCCTTGGGTTCAATCCCCAGCACCACAAATTAAGTAAGTAAGTAAATAAATAAAATGATTGCCATGAAGTAGCAAGAGCTATTTGGCATTGCCTATCATAAACATATAATGGATAAGAAATCGTAATTATTCTACTTCCTTCACACATACATGATTTGTGAGGAAAAAGAGAGGAGATTAATGGTGGAAAGATTTGACAAGAGGAGTCCAGTAAAATACAAAAGAAGTGGCTAATGTTGAAGTTCGGGCTGTATCTAATGTACACAGGATGAAGCTAAGTGTCTTAGTCCATTTGAGCTACATTAACAAAATACCATAAACAAGACAGTCATGGTAGCACACGCCTGTAATCCCAGTACTCAAGTTTGCTGGCAGCCTCAGCAAAAACAAAACAAAACAAAAAAACATAAAGCTGTGTGGCTTACAAAGAACGTAAGTTTCTCACAGTGCAAGAGGCTAGGAAGTTCAATATCAAGGTGCTAACGGATTCAATCTGGTAAGGGCCTCTTCTAGAAAGCAATCTTTTGGGGAGGGGGCAGAGGGAGATGGCTATTAGGGATTGAATCCAGGGACATTCTATGGCTGAGCTACACCCTCAGCCCTATTCTAGTTTTTATTTTGAAACAGAGTCTAAGTTGTAGAGAGCAGTCTTTTTGATATAACTTTACATAATGGAAGGGACAAACTGGCTTTCCTTTTTTTTTTTTTGCAGTACTGGGGATTGAACCCAGGGCATTCTACCTCCCAGCCACACCCCCAACCTTATTTTTTCTGTATTTTGAAACAGGGTCTCATAAAGTTGTGGAGGACCTCACCAAGTAGCTGAGGCTGGCCAGAAACCTGCAGGTACCACCACACCTGGCACTGGAGTCTCTTTTAAAAGGGCACTATCTCATTCATGAGGGCTCCACTCATAAGATCTAATCACCTCTCAAAACCATCATATTGGAAGTTTAGAGTTCAATATATGAATTTCTGGAGGATGTAGCATGTGGACCACAGCACAAAGGGAGAGAGAAACTGAGGTCCCCATGAATGGCTCAAACAAAGTTACACAGGGAAAGTAATCATGTGGGCAAAGGTACAAGAATTAAAATAAGCCATTTAGGATATAAAGGAAATTTTTAGATTTTTTTTTTTTTTTGGTGTGTGTGTGTGTGTGTGTGTTTATTGAGGATTGAACTCAGGGGCCTCTTACATTCAATCTACACCCCCAGCCTTATTTTATTTTGAAAGTCTAAGTTGCTGAGGACCTCACTTAAGTTGCTGAGGCTAGCCTCAAACCTGGAATCCTCCTGTCTTAGCTCACAAGCATGTGCTACCATACCCGGTGGATGGTTCACTTTATTTATTTTTGCTAAACTGAGGATTAAACCCGGAAGCATTCTACCTTCAAGTTACATCCCCAGCCCTAGTTTTTTTATTCTTTATTTTGAAACAGGGTCTCACTAAGTTGCAGAGGGCTTTACTAAGTAGCTGAGGCTGGCCGTGAACCTGTGATCCTCCTCCCAAGTACTGGGATTAAAAGTATACACCACCACACCTGGCTAGATGATTCACTTTCACACTGCACTATTAAATATGTCTCCTCTGTTTGTATACAGGCACAAAGGAGTACAGGAGTCAAAAGGGGCTCCATATCCAATAGCTTTATCATGAGAGGAACTGACCTTATTCCAAAGTCTAGTACTATAATTATCATAAGGCCTAGAGTAAATAACCACCAGAGTCTCCACATTTACAGAATGGGAGGGTATATTAGAGAGAGGTATCATGGTAGCCCCTTCCTACATCCTTTAAAGAATCACGATTATAGTAAACCACCATAGTAGATGTAGAAATGTACCTATCAAACCTCAAATGTAAAGAGAAGGAAGTTCCCAAGCCTCTTCTAGTAAAAAAAAAAAAAAAATCTATATTATGTAAAAGTACCAATGGGTTTAGATTTGTAGCAAAGGGGTGGTGATACTGGGTATTACAGCCAGGGACACTCTCTTTTTTGTGTGTGTGACACTGGGGACTGAACCCAGAGGCATTCTACCTCCGAGCTACACCCCTAGCCCTTTTTTTTTTTTTTTAATTTGGAAACAGGGTCTTACTAGGTTGATTAGTCTTACTACTTACTGAGACTGTCCTCGAATCTGCAATCCTGACTCAGCCTCCCAAGTACTAAGATTACAAGCGTGTAACACCACACCCAGCGAATCCAGGGACTTTCTACTTCTGCACTACCACCCCAACCCCACTTTATTTTTCTGTTGAAACAGGTCTCACTAAGTCACCACATACTGGGCCTCGAACCTGCAATCCTGTCTCAATCTCTTGAGTACTGGCATTACAGGTATGCACCACTGCGTCCAAAGTTTTAGCAGATTTTTTAAAACAGAATCACAAAATCAGTGGGTTTAACTTTTTTTTTAAATAAAGGAGATATAAGTAGACATTTCCCATTATTTACAGTCTTTAACTGACCATGCACTATAGAACTACATAATACCATAAAAAGATACATTTCAGTATTAAAATGAGACTCAAAATTGAGATGTTCTATAGTTTTGTCCTGCCTTCCCCCCCAGTGGTATTGGGGAATTGAACCTACAGGCATTCTACCCTGAGCTACACCCCCAGCTACCCCCACCCTGACTATCTTTTACTTTGAAACAGGGTTTCACCAAGTTGCTGACAGCCTTACTAAGTTGCTAAGGCTAGCTTTGAACATGTGATCTTCCTGTCTCAGTCTCCCAAGTACTGGTATTACAGGTGTGTGCCACCATACCAGGCTCAAAAACAATTCTTAGTTCCAAAACTGTTAAGATTCCAAAAGTTTTGAGTAGTAGACTATAGTCATATACTAATAATTGTTAACATTTACTAAGATATTAACTATGTGTCTGGCACTATTCTGATCGCTTTGTATGTACTAACTCATTTAATCCTCACCATCACCATAAAATAGGTATTATAATATTACCCATTTTACAAAGGAGAAAACCAAGACAGAGACATTAAGTAAACTGCCTAAAATTACATAGCTAAGCAGTGTGTGCTGGCACACGCCTATAATCCCAATACTTTGAAACACTGAGAGAGGAGGATCACAGGTTCCAGGCTGGTCTCAGCAAGTTAGCCAGACTCTGTTTCAAATAAATAAAAAAAAAATAAGGCTGGGGGTGCAGCTTGGAGGTAGAATGCCCCTAGGTTCAATCCAAGGAAGGAACAAACAAAGAAGGAAGGGAGGAAGGGAAAGGAAGGGGAAGGGGAAGGGGAAGGGGAGGGGGGAGGGGAGGGGGAAGGAAGGGAAGGGGAAGGGGAAGGGGAAGGAAGGGAAGGGAAGGATAGAGGGAGGGAAGGGAGGGAAATGGACTAGAGAATGACTAATTGGAATGAATACATCATTTAAAATATACATAGGATGAAGAAAACAAAATAGCTAATTATGATAAGGTGGTAGGAGTCAGTGACATTTTTCTCTATTCAATTAATATTACCTCTGGAATAGTAAGAAGTCAAAATTTAAAAATCACAGAACACCTCCGCAACTTAGTGAGACTCGGTTTCAAAATAAAGAATAAAAAATAGGGCTGGGGGTATAGCTCGGAGGTAGAATGCCCCTGAGTTCAATCCCCAGTACCGCCAAAAAAAAAAAAAAAAAAAAAAATCACAGAACACTTTATGCACTTACAAATTCTCATTTATATGCAATTCCCAAGTCACTCTGCATAAAGTGCATAACGTAAGGTCCAACTTCCTTACCTTATGCAAATATCCCTAGTTGTTCATTAAAAAGCAACACCTTAATATCTTTTTAAGTAATACACAATTCATATTCATTGCAGGAGTTAGAAATTTTTAATAAGTATAAAGGAAATAATCGCTATAAAACAATACTTAGAAATAACCATTTAACTATTTGCCACATAGTCTTCCAGATGTCAAAACACTTCTAAAGTTTTTTACTAAAATGGAATTATTTTTATTTTGATTGATACTGGGATTGAACCAGCCTTTACATAATTTTTCTTTCTTTCTTTTTTTTTTCTTCTTGAAACAGGGTCTCAGTAAATTGCCGACACTTGCCCTCCAACCTGTGATCCTCCTGTCTCTGTCTCCCAAATCCTGGGATTGCAGGCGTGCGCCACCATGCCTGGCTGGACTCCTGTTTTTAGTCTACTTTTCTCACTTACATCTTTTCATGTCTTTACATTCTTCTAATATAATCCCTGCAATGGCTGGGCTGGCAGTACCACCCTACCCATCGATATGAAACATTTAGGTTGTTTACAACTTTAAAGCACAGTGATCTACTGGCTCTGTAGTCACACTGGCTGGATTCAAGTCCTGTCTCTACTACTTATTAATTCAGCTATCATATCTCTCTATACCTCAATATTATCTTCTGAAAAATGGGGGTACTACCTGTTTCATATGGATGATGGTTAAATTACAGGATTTGGGGGTGTCTATCACCTTGGGAACTTGGGGGAAGAAAAAAAGAAGCCCAGGTTCTACACTACTTAAGTATAGGCCTCTTTTCTTCCTCCCTTTTTTTTTTTTTTTTAATTAAAGATTTTCCATTTGTCTGTGTTGAGTTTTTCAGATAAATAATAATTTCACCTGTAAATAGTGCTATTTTATAACTCCTATCCAGTGTTCATGCCATCAGTTCCCTCCTCTTGTTCAACTCCTTTGACTAATTCATCTAAACATTTAATGACAGTGGTGGAAATGGGCATCCCTGTCTTAATAAGTTTCATGAAAATGCTTCTCTTGCTTCCCCACTAAGCATGAAGCTGGCTTTTGGGTTGTCTAAAAATCTTTTTTTTTTTTTTCTTTTGGTACTGGGGATGGAACCCAGAGGAATTCTACATCTGAGCTACACCCCCTTTTCTTAAACATTTTTTTTTTGGAACAGGGGTGTTTTTTTTTTTTTTAATAGCTCTTCATGTGGTTCTGATATAAACTTTGAGATTCAAGGTTCCACTTATATATACTACATAAAAAATTGATACAATACCACAGATATGACTAGTACAAACTCAAGTGGGGATAACACCATGTTTTCTTTTTTCCTTTATGTGGTACTGGAGATTAAACCCAGAGATACATCCCCAGCCCTAGTTTTTTTTTTTTTTTTTTTTTTTTTTTTTTTTTTTTTTTTTTTTTTTTTGCGGTACTAGGGATTGAACTCAGGGGCGTTCTACCTCCAAGCTATACCCCTAGCCCTATTTTTTATTCTTTATTTTGAAACCGGGTCTCACTAAGTTGTGGAGTGCCTCACTAGGTAGCTGAGGTTGGCCTTGAACCCGGATCCTCCAGTCTCAGCCTCCCGAATGCTGGGATTACAAGCATGCGCCACCACACCCGGCCCTAGTTTATTTTTTTATTTTGAAACAGGGTCTCACTAAGTTCCTGAGGGGCTAAGTTTCTGTGCCTGGTCTCAAACATGCCATCCTCCTTTCTCAGCCTCCCAGGTACTGAGCCTCCCTCGTACTGGGATTACAGGAGTGCAACACCACACCTGACTAACATCTTGTTCTTTCTATGTATTAGTCTACCAACCTAAAATTTGTTTACTTTAAGCCAGGCATGGTGGCACATGGCTGTAATCCTAGAACTTGGGAGGTTGACATAGGAGAATCTCAGGTTTGAAACCAGCCTCAGCAATTTAGCAAGACACAGCAATCTAGCAAAACCTGTTTTAAAACTAAAAAAGTAAAAAGCTGGGAGGTGTGGGGAGCAGGGGTTGCTTGGAGATAGAATGCTCCTGGGTTCAGTCCCCAGTACCACCACCACAAAAATTAATAAATATTACATAATAAGCAGACATGGTGGCACATGCCTGTAATCCCAGTACCTGGGAGGCTGAGATGAGAAGATTACAGGTTCAAGGACAGCCTCAGAAATGTAGTGAGACCCTATTTCAAAATAAAAAATAAAATTGGGCTGGGGTGGGGCTCAGTGGTTGAACAACCCAGGTTCGAATTACAGTACCAAAAAAATATACAATAGTATTGATTTATACTAAATGTAAGGTTAAAATGATCAACTTTTTCCCACATTCTCTATTTGTGCAGTAACATTTGGGGCCCTGACAGTGTTTACAATTATTCCTATTAAAGGTAAAACCGGAGCCAGGCCTGGTGGCACATCCCTGTAATTCTAGTGCTTGGGAGACTGAGGAGGATCACAGGTTCAAGACCAGTCTCAGCAATTTAGCAAAACTTTCAGTAACCTAGGGAGACCTTGTTTCAAAAGGGGGAGGGAGGGAAAGGGAGCTGGAGGTGAATCTCAGAGGTAGAATACCCCTGGGTTCAACCTCCAATAAAACACACACACACACACACACACACACACACACACAGAGTAAAGCCAGGTATGGTGGCAGTGGACTATAATCACAGCTACTTTGAGTTTAAAGCATGAGGATCATAAACAAATTTGAGGTCAACTTAAGCATTTTAGCAAGACATTGTCTCAAAATAAGTTATAAAAAAAAAAAAGATTGGGGATGTAGCTCAGTGATAGAGCACTTGGACAATGCACCAGGCCCTGGGTTTAACCCCCAATACCACAAAAACTAAGAAAATTAGGGTTGTTTTAGATTTCTATATCTAAATCCATCAATGGCCTTGCATATGGATTTACCTTTATTGGAGAAATCACTTCAAGCCCATGCCAAAGATGCCTATCAAAGAGGCTGGCCGAGAACCCGGATCCTCCTTGTGCGCCACCATGCTGGCTGAGGGTTTGCTTTTTAATGTTTGCAAAGTGACAGAAAAGAATACATCAGTGAGTTCATTTGCACTTAAAATACTTGTAAGCCTGGCATGGTGGCGCCAGCATTTGGGAGGCTGAGACTGGAGGATCCGGGTTCGCTGCCAGCCTCAGCTACCTAGTGAGGCACTCCACAACTTAGTGAGACTCTGTTTCAAAATAAAGAATAAAAAATAGGGCTGGAGGTGTAGCTCGGAGGTAGAATGCCCCTGGGTTCAATCCCCAGTACCGCAAAAAAAAAAAAAAAAAAAAAAACTTGCAAAAGCAAACTAGCCAGGGTCTCATGCACCCTCAAAAATGATTTCATAATTGAAAATTTCATGTAACAATTTTTGAATTTCTAATGACATTTGTTCTAACCTGTTACCTTACAAAGCCCATAAGGGCTAAAAAATGCCCATCCTACAGGAAAAAGTCCATTATAAAGACATTTCTGAAATGTCAGGGGGAAAACAAACTAAAGTCAAATAATATTAATCAAGACCCAATCTATTTTCATATGAACAGCAAACATTAAAAATACACCAGGCATTTTCTAACAATTACATGAAGAATGACCAGATGCTTCCTGTTGATGGAACAGTAGAGAACTACAGACTGACAGATTCAGAGTAGAGTTCACAGAAAGCCCTGGAAACAAATTTTGCTTCCTTTCAAAACCATTAAACCAAAGTATGATCCTAAAACTGCACATTACAGCACAATCGTCCTCACCACCACCACCCAAGAAATCCAGATTGATTTAGGCAAACAATACTCTAAGGGTATGTGCATGTATATGTATATGCAAACTGTTCTTTGTTTCACTGCAGGACTCTCTTTAAATCTGGAGCTCCTACAGTGCTTTAAAGTGTCCTGTACTCAAGATAATATTTACACATAAATTTTCACAAGCTCATCTTCCATGGAATTCACATTTTATTTGTAGCACATTACTAAACAATATATTAGAATTAAAGACTACATTTAATCACTTGATGAATCTCCGGGATCATATACAGGTTATGTAACCTGTTCATGCACCTAAATTTCAAATTTTGGGGAGACTTAGAGGATTAAATCCAGGTCCTGATGCACAGTAGGCATGGGTTGTACCCCAGCCCTAAGTCCTAATTTTTTAAAAACCTGGAGCCCCATTGGGAGTCTAAAACAGGAGGATCACAGGTTCAACAAGAGGACAGCCCCAGCAAGGTAGGGAGTCTTCTCAGCAACCTAGTGAGACCCTATTTCAAAACAAAAAAATAAAAAGGGTTTGGGGATGCAGTCCAGATATAGAATGCCCCTAGGTTCAATCCCCAGTATCACCAAAAAAAAGTCAGAGCCCAAGAAAAAAGTATAGGAATCATTCTTTTTATCCAAACTTCAAAAATGTGTCTTGCATAATATCCTGATTTAACTTACATGGTGAAGGCAGGATAGTGATGACACGTTTCTGTATTTATTTAAAAAAAAAAAAAGTACGAGTGTACAGTGTTTTCCAGAGGTTACATAGTGATACCACAACAGACTGGATGCAGAAGTAGATTTATGAAACTATTAAACCAGAAATGCAAAAGAAAAAATTAATCACTCGTCTGATATGTCATTTGTTAATATGCAACTATCCTGTTCTCGAAAAAATGCTGGAAAAAAAAATAAGAAAAGCGATAAAGCCGCCTTCAGTTTCTTTAAATTCAAGGTCTGAGCCTGAAAGTGGAAACGTCAAAATATCTCAGTAATTTAAACTAAGCTAAGTGGGTCTTTGCATGAGACAAACTATCTGCAAAAAAAGCTTCTCAACACTAATTTCTGCAAAAGTTAAGGTACATTTTTTTATTCTGGGATGGCAAACTACAGTATGAAAATCATTTACCGTTTACAGCAAACATTTTGCCAGATAAAAATTATACTTCAGAAAGTAACTTGCCTGAATTGAAACGGCAAACCACTGTCCGGAGAGAGAACTTAAAATATTTCCACATTATCAAGTCCCCCTGCAGAAGTACTGTGGTCTCTGCCCCTCCTCGGAACAGATGTTTGATCTCCACAGTCCAATCAGGTTTAAAGCAAGAGTAGGTGTACCGAAAACAAGCATAAAGTGGGAAAACACACACAAAGCAGGCCTGAATCATTCCTTTGGTTTCAGTTTTCACGATGCACCCCTGAGACCAGGCACGCTGATTCAATGCAGTTGGAGAGCTTCAATGAAACGCACTAAATAGCACACTGATTAACTGTGCCCAGGCAGAGATGACCTGGCAAAATTCTCAACTTCTTTCCCGAAGCCGTGCTCCCGCAGGTCCCAGCGGCGAAGTCTCCCGGGCAGAAGTCCCGAGCGTTCAGAAAGGCAGGCTTAGTCCTCTGGACTCGAGTCGCCGCGGCCGCCCGGCGCGGGACTGGCTGGGCTCTCCCGTTAACCCTGTCCCGGCCGGCCGCTCCCACCACGCTCCGGGCGCCATCCGGTCCCGCGGGCCCGCTGCACGGCGCGACCGGGGCGGGCCGGCCCTTCCAGCGCGAGAGCCCGGCGGGCCGTCCGGCAGCCGCACAAAGGGGCCGGGGCCGGGCCGCGCCGGCCTCCTGCCATCCCCCGCCCCCGCCCGCCTCTCGGCGCCCACAGAGCCCCCGCCGCCCCGGCGCGACCCCGTCTCTCCCCCGGCGCCGCCGCTCCGGAGCGGCCGGGCGGGAAGCGCGGGGAAGGCCGCGGCACGCCGGGGCCGAGGAGGGGGCGGCGGCCGCCACCATGTCTGCTCGCCCCTCCCAGAAACGGGGTGCTCAGCGGACAAAGCGTGGCGGAGGCGCGGGCGGAGCGGGCGCCCAGGCCGACCCCGCCGACCCCCGCGGAATAAGCGGGGCCAGGAGCCCCGGAAACCCGGCGCCTTAATGCAATAAACAGGAAATCGCGGGGATGATCTGGGTTCCGGGGGAAGTGGAATTATTTTTTACCAGCGAAGAGATCAACTTCCACATCCGGTGGTAACAGGGCCCTACACAGACCCGCACTGACCTGGAAAAGCTTCGGGAGCGGCGACGGGGGAGCAGCGGGAGGTGGTGCGGGGACCCGAGGCGCCTCGTACCCGACCGGGCTGACGCGGCCCCGCTACACACAAAGCGCTTCAGCTGCACAGGGCGCTATTTTCCGAAAATGCCGCGTCTGGTCGGCGCCCAAAATCCCCACCGAAAAGTCCCCCGTGCTGCGCGCGGAGGGACACATGGTGTGCGAGTGAGTCAAAGCTCCCAGCATCCCTCCCGGACCCGGCCCTCGTCAGCCCTCGCTCCCTCCTTCGCCCCTGCCCTCGCGAGCCTGTCTCGCTCCCACCCACCCACCCGACTCCATTCCGGCGGGAGGAAGGGACGAGAGGGGCTGCGTTTTCTTTTTAACAGAGGGAAGGGAAATATGCCATTTCTAGCTCTCGGCCACACAAAGGAGGCGGCGGAATGATCCGTCTGGGCGACCGCAAGTCCCGGCTCGCCCGGCGCCTGCGCGGCACGGGGTGGGAGCTGCGGAGGGCCATGTGCGCGGCGGGCGCCGGGCCTGGCTGCCTCTCGGAGGTGGTAGGAGTTTGGGAACTCGCTTGTGGGTGCTAACCATCCTCGCCCTCCGACGTGACTGTTGAAAGACGCGCTGGCGGAGCCCTCGGAGTTTAAGCCTGCCTATTGACCCGCCTAGCAGAATGCTGGGAGACGGAAGGGCAGCCGGGAGCCTAGGATTTACCTTAAAGTGGCCCTGGATTGAACTAGGTAGACTGGGATGAAAGCCGCCGTTGAGGTGGCAAGGGAAGAACGATGGCTGATCCCTCTCCACTTCGCATAAACTACACTGGCAGGTTTATGACAAAGTTGTACGTGTTTCTTTAGTCTTAAAAAAGTTTTAATGGTGCCTCATACTTTGTAGACTCAATATCTACTCACTGAAGTCTCGGATTACTGTCAACTGTCATACCAGGTAGAGATGTTTTTTTGTACCTAGAATATCAAGGGTTTTGTTGTGTTTTATTTAAAGATAGCACGGGTTTTATTTGGAGATGGTGAAAGGCCTTGTAAATTTAATTTACATGCGATTTGCAAAGTAACTCAACACAATGATACATTTTAACAGGGGAACCTGGGAATGGCTTTCCAGACTTACTAACCACGAACTGTTGGTATCTTGTATCTAGGAGTGGGGGATATCTGAGACGACGCCACAGACTAATCCAGGAGAAATTAGAAATTTAAATAAAATCCATATTGCCCACCACTTACCCTCTTGTAATGTTGATAAGTAAAGATTTGTAGTCTTTGTGGAACTTATTAAAACATTTTGCCTAAAATAGAAGCAAATAGTATAGGAACCATAGTGTTTTCTTTTGATATCTTACTGCTTCAGCAGATTAAAAAAATAGTCAAAACTTTAATGTTATGCTTTTGGGGGAGAGGGAGTAACTGGGAATTGAACCCAGGGGCATTTTACCTCTGAGCTACACTCCCAGCCTTTTTTTTATTATTTTGAAACAGTCTCACTAAGTTGCTGAGGCTCTCCCTAAGATTGCTGAGGCTGGTCTTGAACCTGCAATCTTTCTGTCTCAGCCTCCCAAGCACTAACTAGGATTAGTGTCACCACCCTCAACTCATGCGTTTCTTCAACTGAGTTTGAATAAATATTCAGCTAATGATTACTAAAAAATTCTTGCCCCCATTGATTTTATGCTGTAAAATGTTAAGTAAATGGGAACCATCATAATCTCATAGAGGAGGAACCCCTTACTAACCTATAAGGGAGGAATTGAATGGCACTGAAGGAACCATTAGATTTAATAAGAAAATTGGGGGAGCCAGGCATGGTGGTGAAGGGTTGTAATCCCAGTACTTGGGAGGCTGAGACAGGAGGATGTAGGTTTGCAGCCAGCCACAACTTAGTGAGACCCTGTTTAAAAATAAAAAATAGGGTTGGGGGTGCAGCTCAGAGGTAGAATGCCCCTGGATTCCATCCCCAGTACTGCAAAAAAAAAAGAAAGAAAGAAAAAAAAAAAATTGGAGGAAGGCCTTATGGCTGGAAGGCAGCAGTAGGGTAAAAAATAGAGGCAAATACTGAGAAGATTGATGAGTAAAGAAGATAATGCTGTTTCAGGAGCATCTAAGAAAGGAAGGTCTCAACTACCATGTGTAAAAATAAGCTGCTTTTTTTTTTTTTTCTCCATACTAGAGATTGAACCCAAGGTCGCTCTATCACTAAGCTACTTCTGCAACCCATGTGTAAGTGTTACCAGAGATTGAACCCAGAGGCATTCTATTTCTTATTTGGAAACAAAGTTTCACTAGGCTGCTGAGAGCCTCACTAAATTGCCCAGGGTGCCTTTGAACTGGGGATCTTCCTGGCTCAGCCTCTCAAGTAGCTAGGATTAAGGTGTGTGCTACCTCCCTTAGCAAAATTAGCTCTAGGGAGAGTTTGGAGGAAGCCCTTGAATGATTTTACTTAGAAGCCTCTTGTATGGAGTTTGCTGGGGGGAAGGGGGGGTGACTAAGAATTGAACTAGGGGCATTCTACCTCTGAGCTACACCCCCAGCCCTTTTCATTTTTTTGTTCTGAAACAGGGTCTTCCTAGGTTAATGAGAATCTCACTATTTGCTGAAGCTATCCTCAAACCTATAATCTTCCAGTCTCAGCCTCCCAAGTACTGGGATTACAATCATGCAAACCACGCCCAACTGAAGGTTTTTTTTGTTTGTTTGTTTGGTTGGGTTTTTTTGCAGTACTGGCGTTTGAACTCAGGGGCATTCTACCTCTGAGCTATACCCCCAGTCTTATTTTTTATTCTTTATTTTGAAACAGGGTCTCACTAAGTTGCGGAGGGCCTCACTAGGTAGCTGAGGCTGGCCACGAACCCGGATCCTCCATTCTCAGCCTCCCAAATGCTGGGATTACAAGTGTGCGCCACCACGCCTGCCCGGCTTGAAGTTTGCATTTTTGACTGATGACTATTATGCAAAAATAGTAGTCTGTGAAAGAATAGTGATTTAGTGGCAAACACAAGTGAAGAAAATGATCAAAGTGGTTGTGGAGGAGCTTAGAGATTTGGTTGCCTGGGTTAAGGAATGACTGAGAGGGAAATGTCAAAGGTGATTCCCAAGTGTATCGGTGAAGCAGCTGGAAGGATGGTAATAATCTTCACTGAGATTAGAAATAAAGGAAGAGGCTGGGCATGGTAGCACATGCCTATAATCCCAGTACTTGGAAGGCTGAGACAGATAGATTGCAGGTTCAAGGACAGCTTCAGCAATTTAGCAAGACTCAGCAATCTAGAGAGACCCTGTTTCAAAATTAAAAAAGGCTACCGGGCGTGGTGGCGCACGCTTGTAATCCCAGCATTTGGGAGGCTGAGACCAGAGGATCCGGGTTCGAGGCTAGCCTCAGCTACCTAGTGAGGCACTCCGCAACTTAGCGAGACTCGGTTTCAAAATAAAGAATAAAAAATATAGGGCTGGGGGTATATCTCGGAGGTAGAATGCCTCTGAGTTCAATCCCCAGTACCGCCAAAAAAAAAAAAAGGCTGGGGACATAGCTTGAAGTAGAATGCCTCTAGGTTCAATTCTCAGTACCATAAGAGAGGGGGAGAGGGAGGGAGACTATATTAGGGAAAGACCAAGGTTCTATTTTGACCCTATATAAACAAGTTTTTAAAACAGTTGGGCGTGGTGACACACACCTATAATCCCAGTACTTGGGAAGCTGAGACAGGAGGATCACAGGTTCAAAGATGGCCTCAGCCATTTAGCAAGACTCTAAGCAACCTAGTAAGACCCTGTTTCTAAACAAAAAACAAATAAAAAGGACTGGGAGTATAGCTCAGAGATAGAATGTCTCTGGGTTTAATCCCCAGTACCAAAAAAAAAAAAAAAGAAGAGGAAAGAGCCCATAAGCTCATGGAGAAAATTAAAGGGTAATTAACTAAAATGTTTCTCTGGGTGAAAGAACAAGATTTTAGTACTTGGTCAGAGATGGCCTCAATGAAAAGTGTTTGGAACCTGGTTGGATGGTCTTGAATGTCAAGCTAAAAGACTGGGATTTACCCTAGAGACAAGGTGAAGGTGGATGTCTTTTGAAGTGGGACTGACACAACATACTTAAGATGGCCACTGAGATGGCCATCTGGGTGCTCAGGACCAAGAGCAACCTTTCAGTTACTTCGACTTCAGCCTTGTGGGTTCACAATTTTTATTTTTGTCAGTACTGGGCAGCAGTACCACCAAAAGTCTGGTCCATGGGCCAGTGCTAAGCCTCTCACAGAAGGCGAGAGTCCTCTGAAACTTTGTTCTAGAGGCATTCAGAAGAAGGGAGTCATCAGAAGACTAAGACTAACCTATATCCAAATGCCTCGTTCTTCTTTTATAGTGACAACTATAATAGCTAAGAGAGGAATGGAAATCTGTTTATTTTCTTACATACAGACACAAAAGGCTACATGGAAATAACCAAATCTGTAATAGCTACCTTTTTTTTTTTT